>JANPWX010000378.1:1365908-1405639 GCA_024734555.1 Trochalopteron elliotii
TTTAAAACGTGACTTTTTCCAAGCCACGTTGCTGCTGAAGAGCCTTTCGTGGAAAAGAAAACCTAGGTGTGTTGGTTAGGTCCCCCGGTGCTGCCTGACCCGGCTCCCCCGCTCCCGGCCCGGCTGCCCCGGCAGTCCCGAGGGAGCGGCCGCTGGAGCTGCCGGGCTCGGAGGCAGCCCCGGGAAACACGGCCCCAGAGCTGACCGACTCCAACACACCTGGGTTTCTTTTCCACGAAAGGCTCTTCAGCAGCAACCTGGCTTGGAAAAAGTCACGTTTTAAAATTTTTCTCTACAAAGTGTACTGAAAGCGCACCATATGGTTATTTTTAGTCATCAAGTACGCATATTCTTTATTAAGCCTGTAGGTGACAAATTCGACTTTACTAAGAATTCCAGTATTTCATATGTTGACAATTCAGATTTTTAAACTACAACCTAAAGAGTTTGTGAATCACCTAAAAAAATATTTAAGTTCTTTAATTACTGAAGCAGTGTTTCAAGAATATCCCAAACAATTTCAAATTCTGGCTTCTCAAAATCTACATTGTGATATGATGAACAGTCACCCTAAAGTTAAAACCTGTGCTGGTTAGCTCCTATAGACCTGTACATAAGTTTCGCTGCAAAACATCTCCATGATAAAATCAACAGACTTATCTTCAAAAGGAGATAAGTTCTCAACAGAAACAGTCTACAACAAGAAATGTGGTTGCAACCAGCTCTTCTCTTATTTAGTATATCCCGCTCAGCCTATTCTGCATTTTCTTTACTTTGGACCTAAGTTCACTTAAATGATTTCACTTTGCCAAGTAAAAAGCAGACATAGAAAAGATCTGTCTTATCCAAATTATTCTGTTTAAAGTTGTAAAAAATCTGTATCTTTCTTCCAACATGATTTTTGGTTCTGCTGTTATCATCCATGCAGTGCCTTGCTCAATACTCCTCCAGCCTATGCTCTGCTCTCCAGAGTTCCTACAGTGGGGCACGGCTCGAACAGACACAATATTTAACATTATTTCTATATGCATGATTGCAGGTAGTGCTGGTGAACTCAGCATACATATCTATAGCAGGAAAAGGTAAACATCACCAGTGGTTACATATATTAAAACATAAGCTGTGGTCTTAGAATACAGCAAATCAGCCACAGTTTTAACATGCCTTAGATACACAAGTAACCATGGTTTATTCTACTAGGTAATTATTCATTCAGCAGTTTGTCTTTTTGGCACAGGTAAACACTACACCTTCCCAGAACAAATAACACAGCGTGAGTTCCCCATGAATTTACATAGCTCTCAGAGAAAAGTAGGTTATTTTAATTGGCATAATACCAAATATGCATTACCCAGTTCCATACAACAGCAAAACTTTCTCATAACTCGCTCAGCTTGTTAGGACTCATTTGTAACATAATTGCATCAAATACTATTCTTGTTCCAAAAAGTATACCAGGATTATTCTTCAAAGTTTCAAAAAGAAATTTTCTTGATGTTATTTAATTCCTAGTTACCAATTTTTGTCATCTAATTAAAAAAAAAACCCTAACAAACATTAAAAAACCCATGAAGTTTATACTAGTTCTGCTCAAATTCTTGCTTTTTGATTTAGTTGATTTTGCTAAGGTCACTCTACTCACATTGACCTTCTAAAAAAATTAATGATTGGCTTGTGGCTAAATCCAAAGGTCTTGCTTCCTTTTTTGTCCTTTTCAACTTATCAGCTAGTTTTGGACCTTTGAATCATTCTTTATCAAGTCAGTTTACATAGTTTTTCTGACTCTGCACAACCTTTCTTTCCCCACTTACTATATAGGTCTGATGCTTTATAGAGTCCTCACCATCACTGCAACAAGTTTTTGCTGAATGCTCTAACCTTTTTTAAATTTTTCTTCTGGGTTGCATTTTTTCTTTAGAAGTTTTTAGTGAAAACATTCTTTCCCATATCTCACAGGTCTCTTTCTTCCTTATTTAGGGGTAGCTCCTCATGGACACAAGCCAATCTTCATCTAAGTACAACGAAAGCAGAATTTTTTTCCTTTTCCTAATTGGCACATTAGCAGTCTGACCATGAAGCCTTTACTCATGGTAAATAGTATTTTCCTCCCAGCCTTTATACCAGTAGTCTGACCCCCAGACTGCCCTAACCATCTACAATGCACCCTTCACTATGCTTCTGTCCTCACTTGACTGTCTTCTGGATCACTTAAAAAAATCCCTCATTTCTCTCCTTAAGCTGTTACTTATTGTTTCTTTGCTTACATCTTTTTATTCCTTAACATCCAACACAGGCATCATCAGTTTGCATTTGTGGTGTGTGAAAGTGTCATTCCTTACAGTTCCCTCAGGCATCAAAACAAGAGTGCTCTTGCTTTTTGTATAGTTGGCAGATCTTTATTCCTCTACTCCTACAAGAAGGACTTGATCTAGCTAGCAGTGTACATTTTAACAGAGACATAAATCAAGGAGCCCAACACCAGTAATGATTATCCAAATTTAGAGAAAGCCAAGTTCATTCATTCAAATACAAGAAGTTACTGTAAACGTGGTTGTCTAAGCAGGCATGGAGCTTTTCGGATCAAAAATCTTTTTATAAAGATCACATTAGTTAGTTTTATTACACTAAATTGCTAGAATTATTGTAACACCTTGAAAGCTCACCTCACTGACCAAAAGTTTGCCAATTATTTTTAAATTATGTGCTGATCTAGTAAAGATATTTTCTTCCTCTGCAAACCTTGCCTTAGTATGGAATTTTAACTTGAAACAGAAGAAAGAGCTTCCCATTGCTATTGCTGAGATTTAGCCTATGAATTTTAACTAGCAAATCGGGATTTGTTTTTTTTTAATAGGGTTCTATGCATGTTTTGTAATAATCAATCCATCACTTTTGAATGACAAAAGGTGCCTTGAAAGCTTATATAAAACCACCTCATTCTGACAACTAGGTAATGCATTTAAAACACTGTAGTTGGAGCTACTGAAGAGCAACATTCTGGCCCAACAGCATGAGAGAATAAGATACTAAGTAGTAAAAATCTAGTTTAAAACTACAGGACTAGAAAAAGCAACAGGAGACATAGTAGAGAGAAGTCGTCCTTGGCAATGAAACCAGAGTTACTGAAGTTCAAAGTATAAACTCATCTTTGTTTTAGGACAATATCTTGTCTTACCTTCACCTATCTTATCTCTAAGACATCTCTATTAGAGAAGCAGAAGTCTCAATGGATTTTACTACTGCTTAGATGTGAATTTCCATCTGCCCAGTGACTGAGGTTCTCAATTGTTGTTTAGATTTGTAGTGTGGTACAGCAACACGTGTGACTTGGGAGATATGATTTTTAAGGCTAAGGAACAGCTTACCCTTTCTTACCAGTATTTCTGCTATGTTACTGATTTTAAGAAAATTGGTAAATCTAGTATGAGCTAGCTTAAACATTTACATCTACTCAACAGTTTTTATGTTACTTACAGAAACTTAATCTGCACAAAAATACAACCGTAAAAGACTTCAGTTCCTTCCTTCTACTGCCTTGTCAAGGATACTGCTTGCTAAATTCCAACAGACTATCATCCCCAGGAAGAGAATTTGGCCCAGCAAACCTTATCTGTTAGCTATGAGAAACAACACAGAAGAATCCAGTACACTTCTTAGAAAGCAAGCTTCAAACTTCCTGAAGTTCAAAAGTCTGAACTGTTCCAAATGGAAAGTATAAATGCACTTCAAAAGATTAAAATTACTTTTCCCCCCTTCCTTTAAGCTCATAATTTTGTAGTTAACTCTGAACTCTAAAGAGTCAAAGTATGGTTGCCCACAATTAAAACAATTTCTCTAATTTAAATATCTTACTTTAACCTGTGACTTATTATAGAGCTAAAGCAGTGTACTATTGTCAAAGTACTTTGAAAGATATCTCTATTTTAATTTAATAATATAAATCTTGCTTTATCATTCTTCACACTCAAAAGATATAATTAAGTTTATCCAACTAAACAAGCTACATATATAAAATGGAAGGAAATTTTTTCTCCTTAGTCCCAAGCTTCACCAAACCCCATTTAATCTTTAAACTTCCTAACAAACTCCACATGGCTTCTGCCTATTTATCTTCTGTAGTTATTGAAGGATCCTATAGTTTTCCCCAAGTGCCAGTTCTGGATATTTCTTGGAAGATTTTCTGCTTCTCCTTGTCAGGACATCTTCCCTGTGTGACATGCTAATGCCAAATTGTCCATCAGACTGGACACAATCTGCTGCAATGGAGTTTTGACTACAGAGTGAAACACTCCTATCAGCACAGGAACTAAGATCAAACTGATCTCCTATATTTTTGTACAATTTGTATGGTAAATGCTCAATCATAAACATAAACTTTTATTTACTAAATTCACATTGACTGCAATCACAGGTGAGAATTTATAAGGAATCTCCGTTATGTGTATCTAATAGCTCTGCCCCTTTTTGCTAGGGCATTTAAGGGTTCTCTTTATTTCTATCCTGCTAGCTATTATCATGAAGCTCATAGAAACCTAATACCATTGAGACCTATGACCCTTTCCCAAGTGTGCCTGAAAGCAGGCAGCAGGTTCAAGTTGCAGGGAGGGGAAGGAGAGAACAGACACATATAGATGCACATACCCAGCCCATGGCCGTGTAACCTCATGTTCCTGGAAGCCAGGCCAAAACCTTCCTTGTCTTCAAGAAATCAAACCTCCTTCAGTGAAAGTAGATGACTTCTGTAGATGTTTTCTACAGGAAACTTAGGTAGCAATAGATCAAATTTTTGTAAGGTTATAAGTCTGTTGGTATGAGGCAATTCTTAGTGCATTATTTTATTTAAGTAAACATTACTCTTCATTTCCATTTGTTAAAATGTCTTTAAAAATTTCTATTTGTTAAAATGTCTTTTAAAATTAACTGCAATCAAAAAATGCATTTCAACATATATAATATAAAATAATAATTATATATTGTTATTAATAATAATAATATATAAAATAATCTGCATTGCATTGAATTTCAGGCATGTCTGATAATGTAGGAAATAATTTAACTCCTTTTTTGGGAGCCACGAACCTGGAGTACGAAGAGGATATAGAGAAATACAGTCATGTAGCCCCACCCAAAGTAAGGCTCAGTAACTGAGGCAAGGAAACAGAAGTGGCAGTAGAGGTGCATAAACATGAAGGGCAGGACGTCAGTCAGTGAGGAGATAGAAGTTGCAATGAAATAGAAAACATAATAATAGAGCTATGGTGAGATATTAGACTAAATTTTTGGCTTAAAAGTACTAAAAAAAAAAGGTTTGGAGCTTTGAGCAAATGAAGTAGGTCTTGTTGACTGAATCCACCTGATTTCAGGAAGATAAGCATTTCCACTGTCCTTCTGGCCAATCATAAACTATGCCACATCAAAGAAATTACTCAATAATTAATTTCTTTTCCTCCCTGAGTTTGCAGAAATCTACATTCTGATTAGCTGCACTGTATGTGCATATAAAGATGAGTTGCAGTATACATATAAATACCTGTTTTAATTTTAGATGTCACGTTTCTATTATAGAAAGGTGACAGAGCTGAATGAAGTTCCATGAAGGCAAAGGATTTGGTGGCCATAAGCCCTGACATTTTACACCCTGTCTTTTGCAGAGGCAGTGCAGTGCTGACTACTGAAAAATGCTGGAGGTTCATGCAGCAAGAGGCACATCACTTGGTGGGATAGATTTCGTTCAGCCCAGTATTTCCATGTATACTGTAACACGATCTGCCAACATTTTCTAGGGTCAGTACTGTGACAATTCTTTCTCTCAGAGCTGCCAAGTGGACTTCATGGCTCTAGGACATTTAACATTTCTTTAATCTCAAATATATGGTCTTGCAACACTGCCCACTATACAAAAGCATTTAAAATTTGAAAACCACTTCACATCTTTTTGAAGAATATTTATAGAAATTGTTAATACAGCTTTGCTGTGCCCCTGAAATAACAACTGCATTCAGTTTTCTGCTCACTGACACTAGAGTTGGAATTGCAGCCATGTCACATTATACAAATTCTGGCTTCTTTAACCATTGTGTGAGTGGCAACTGCAAGCAAGCTACTGACCTTGTAATTGAAGGGGTTTATTCATGTGAAAGAGGCTGAAGTACCCTTACACTAAACCTGATGGCAGAGCTCATCTATTCAGTTTGCTGCTGCCCAGGCAATAAGGCTGTGAGAGCAAAGCCTCTTCCCCCACCCCTCTTTCTAAGAAAACACTGTTCTTTGATGAGCACACCCTGTCATTTGATGCTGTTCTTGGCAGCACCTTGAACATTGCTCATACTGTACTGCCTTTGAAAAGTTTGCTGAATATAATCTTGCCTTGATGGTAAGATAGCAACAAATTATACAAGAAGGATTTGATTTGAGTGTCTCCTTCAGAGGATTTAATAAATTCATGGGGAGTTTTATGCTGAATCTGAGTCAAGCTTAAGTTAGTGGTTAAAAAAACCAACACTGAATTTGGACACACGGATGTCAATTACTCTTCCATCATAAATTTAAAAAATGGCAAAGTCAAAATTTGGTGGAAATGAATACTTTTAAATTCTCAGCTAAGCTTTCTGCTTAATTCTGATCCTTTCATGTCCCCATGGTGACTCCAGTTCTTGACAGGTAAGTTGTCAGCAGAGGAGAGAGCAAAGAGCTTTCTATGACTGGGGTACCTGTACTAACCCAGCTAACTGAACTCTGAGCTAACTCTACTTCAGTCTGTGTCTGTAACGAGCCAACGGAATTCAAAATCTATTCATGGGATGGAAATATTTTCTCAACTTCATGAAAGAGAATTGAGAAAGGCTCCTTTAGGAGGTTCTCTACAAGGAGAGAATTCCTGAGCTCTGACAGCTCCCTCCTCTGATCCTGGAGAGCACATCTGTTCTGATGAAACCCAACCATGTCTATCCAAGAAAGATGAGGATGGGCTCAGTGCCAAGAATTTAGTTACCATCCAGCACCAGGAATCTCTCACATGTCGCTGCAGAACATTAAAATTTTGTTCCTGGAATTTCATAGCAGTTGCTTCTAACACCTCTGCAACAGAAAGATGAGTCTCACTGTGACTCAGACAACTTCACCTAGAGTTTCTTTAGCCAGTCATAAAAGAGCAAAGAGCTAAATCTGAGCTCACCACTCAATCCAAAATAGTTGAAGAATTTTAGTTTCACTAGAAACCACCATGGTATCAAAGATAACATCCTCTGACCACTGGTCTAAATGACAGGTCATGATATGGAGTAGCTGAGATCCACAGTCAGTAAATGCCTACATACAGTATTGTCATTTTATGCTGCCCCAGTCACACATCTCTCATCTTCTGTGGAGTGTAGCAGATCACCTGTATGTCTCCAATTTAACACACATATCTGGACTGTCTATACGGCTTTGTCTAATGAGTCATGACATGTTTATTCCCAGCCACGTTGCACCATTTTATCTTTCAAAAGCAATGCCATTAACATAAAGGAACATAAAAGAGCTTGTAACAGAATGCAGCAAAGTAAAGGCACCCTGTAACATCTAAATTTCTAGATTTTAGGAGGGACCTGGATAATCCACTAGAGCAGACTTCCTTGGAAATTCTAGTCACAGGAGTGGCTCACTCTTTCTGAAGGAGACTTTTTTCGAGGTTGGTGATTGCAAAGTATTCCAGTGCTGCCAGATCAGCTGCAACTGGACCAGCAAGTCAACTCACCCAGCTGTCCCACTAGAAATCCTGATGTATTACAGATTTGTGAGCATCATCCTTCAGAAGTGGGGAAAGATGTGGAAAAACACCAATAAACTGCTGATGTAAGCACAGTTTCAGTAGTGCCAGAGCATGTATGTACTGACCTTCATCTCCTGAACCTCTGCCAGGCACGGAGGGTGAAAATGGAATGGCTTGAACTTGCTGTGAGTAGGTTTGGTGATTTATCTCTGCACAGACTATGAACCTGGTTCCTACATTTACAAAAATTATTTGGTTGATAAATAATTCACTCTCCTTCCCATCTGGGAAGAGAACAGAAGAATTTGAGATGTAGGCACACAGGGAAAGGAGATCAAGCTGTTGCTTATTATTTCCTTATTCCTTCCTCTGTATTAGTCCTAGTATTGGTCCTAATATGACTTCTTAATAAGCCAGTTCTACTCAGTGATTCAATAGGGAACTCACCTCAAAAATAAGCCCCAGTTTTTTGCTGGCTTAGTGAGCTGAATTCATCAGTGAACTGTCTGAAGGGAATCAGAGCTGGGGCAAGGGAGGCTGTGGAACTAGAAGGTCACAAGAGGACAGGGAAACAGAATGACCCCTTTTGGCAGCACCAATTAATTAGACCAGGTCAACCTGTCTCACCTGATTGAAACCTTAGAGAAAAACTGTCGTAAATCTGCAAATAAACCTTTAGTATAAATTGTAGTAGCTATTAATTTGAAATGTGACAGAAGGAGATTTGAAACTGAAAAACAAAGCTTGAAGGCTTCAATTTAGCAATCCTGAAAAATACCCAGCTGGGATTTTCCGTGGGAATGGTCAGGTGAAACAAAGAAAGAACAAACCCAGCTGACATGTTACACAGGTTCACTGAAGCCACCAGTCATCCAGGCTGAGTCCATCTCTCTGCCAATCATTAGTAATTAGGTAAGTGTTATTTTGTGGTATGATTATTGTCCCTTGAGCTGACTGCAATGGTGCATTCTGACCTGTAGCAGTACAGTGAAGGTTCCTGTTAAACCATAACAAAACAGAAAAAAGAGAAGAGGCTGTCTGCACAGAAAATGCTGCAGCCTGGAGCATCCCATGTCAGGCAGCATGAGGAGTGCTGGGCTTTCCCATGCTCTCTTTCTACGTCCCTTTCTCTCAATTAACTCTACATTGAGCCTGAATTCAAATTTAACACAAACTTCCAGTACTTGTTGCCCTCTGGTGACATCTCGTGGATCACAGTAAGATGTCCTTGTCTTTTGACAAACCCTGCAAAGCCTTGAGCTGAAACCCTTTGTGAGGAACATGTAGCTGGAGAACAGTGGAAAATATTTACCACAAGGAGTAGCTAAAACTCAATATCTTGGGCAAAACCTGGTGAGAAAAACAAGTATTTATTGTGTGAAGATTTACAAGTTTTAAAACAAATTAGCCCTGAACAAGGCAGACAAAAGTTCCTCAAAATGTTACATTCATCATCAATAAACCTGAGGGTTTCAGCTGTCCAGGCTGCTGATTACAAAGGGACTGCCATCCTCACTGTGTGTTTATTGCTTTATTGTGTAAACAGAAAGATTTAATAGCACTATTAAAAGTGATATGAAACATGGTTATCGATTTTTTAGCAGAAATAAAGTGTGAATATGAGATTGTCTTAATGAAACAGAGCTATTCCAACTCTAGAGTCTAGACATTAACCAGGCTCATTATTTATATAACCTGGGAATAGTTGTTCTGGATCAGAGGGAAGATCCATCTGCCTTCAAGACAGGGTGACTGTCGGTGTCTAGAAACAACTACAAGGAAAGCAGTGAACATCTAGCAGTGTTTTCCCAGAATAAAGTCCTAGCAATCACCATGCTTCCTGACTCAACTGTACTATCCCTAAATTGAAATTTGTCCCTAATGGATTTTTCTCTCCCCCTAATTTTTAATATACATAAATCACTGGTCTCTTGTAGCAAAACATTTGTTTGCTGTATAGAGACCCTTTCTTCCATAA
This sequence comes from Trochalopteron elliotii, assembly GCA_024734555.1. Lineage (NCBI taxonomy): Eukaryota > Metazoa > Chordata > Aves > Passeriformes > Leiothrichidae > Trochalopteron > Trochalopteron elliotii. The sequence goes on from JANPWX010000378.1 coordinate 1,375,640, forward strand.
TGCCCCTTTAGTTCTCTGTCATGAGAGAGAGAAATATCATTCCTCCTCTTTCCTCATGCATTTGTGATGTACAGACCTCAGGTAATGCTGAGAAAGGCCACAGGTGCTTTGCAAGGGCAACTGTTTTGCAACATGGTTGCACAAAACCTTCCTTAGCTGATTAGAACAGATGGACTGGCAGGGCTGCTGTGTTTAACTCTGGGAAAATTGCCATACTGCAGCAAAATCTCTTAGAGAGGTTACATCCTTCTTTTTCACAGTTCACAATTGATGTTGGCATTGTCTGCACACACAGATCCTCATATCAGTCTAGACAGTTGAAGTCAAGGTATCAACACCCTACTCCCCACCCCAAAAAAACCCAACCAGTGGTGCAAATAGAGACCTAAACTGTTTATCCCCTTCTGGGGCCAGCCAGCATACTTTGTCAAAGTGGTTCCAGCCTACCAGCTGGAAACTATCCATTACCAGGACTGGTAAGGTAGAAATTGGCATTTTCTTTACCACAGTCTACAAAACAGAAAGTTTCATGTTATAGGCCGACGAGATTTATTTGACATTTTAATCTATAAATACATGAGGGTTTTACCAGTAAAAGCACAGGCATTTTCTCAGTGGTCATTGCCACAGCTTACATTTTGAACAAAAGAACATGAAGTATTGCATGTGAATAAGCAAACTTTGGTTCTCTTTCTAAGGACCAAGCTCTCTTATTTGTTAAACAATGGCTTGCAGAGGACAACAAGGCAGCTGAAGGCCACACTGAATGCTACACTCTGGAAAGCTTGGGACACTGTAGAATTTAATTAATTTTTTGAAGGCACCTTTTTTGAACATCATCATGTCTTCAGGCAGCCTGGAAAGAACTCTGGCATTTGCACGAGACTCCTTCTTGTCAGTGGCTGCTGCTTTGGGGTTACATTGCTCCAGATTGTCAGTCACTGGCACACTGGTGCAGCTAAGGGAACGTGCTGTCTTTTTCTTGCCTTGAACAGACAAGTAACTGAATAAAAAAGAGGTTAACTTATGTTTGGTAACATCTTGGACATCTTCTGGAAAACAGTCATCCAGAGGATCCTCTTGACCTTTCACCTGCTGACTAATCACACACGTACTGGGACTTACTGATAATTTCTTAGGCTGAACTACTGTTTTTCTGGAAGGTGTTTTGTATTTCCCCCCATCTAAATAAAGCTGAGGAACATTACTAATGGCATCAGAAGTAGGCTGAACTATTGTAGTGGGGATTCCTGCCCCATCACCAGAACTGATGTAGTGTGACCCATAATTCTGGCTAATGATTTGGGCTGCAGTGTGTTGAATGATGCTCCAGTCCTGCAGAATATCTTCCCTGGTTGTGAACTGAGATGTCACAGTAAAGCGAATGATGAACTTGTCATGGATGGTGGCTGGAATGAGGAAGAGCCTGCCAGAACTGCTCAGTTCTTTCAGGAGTTTTTCTGTCAGCCAGTTGGGACCCTGTTTTAAATATGAATAATAAAATAAATACTATAGTTAGAATTTCCAGTGACAGACAAACATATCTAAGAATTGCAATCACAAATTCTTACATGGAGGTATATTCACAGTTATTAATGTCTGGGGAGAGATCAGCTGTGGTCACTTCCTTCCAAAGAGATGTGCAAAAGGGCCAGTCTTTACCTTTAGGCGAAACACAACCAGTCCCAGATGTCTCTTGGCAGGAATTTCAAAGAGTGGGTCACTTTTAACCAAGGATTCAAAGAATTTGGCTGTTTCAGTACCCTATAATTAAGGGAACAAAAAGTTATCTATTTGTTTGTCACAAACCCACTGTAAGACATTAAACTGGGTAGTTAAAAGGAATTTCTTTCCTTACTAAAACACATCATTCCAATGCATGAATAACAGCAAACGGAAAAATGACATCAAAGCTAAGAATTTTAAGGTCTGTCTCTATTTGCCCAAACCCATGACAGTGAACATGAGTAACTGGCCTACACATAGGGATTTTCTAGAAGGAGGTTTGAAAACAGAATGTGCCTTCTCATATTAGACCCCTTTTGCACAACCACTGATCCACAATGTGACCCCTCAGATTTACACTCCATCAGAGACTTAAGCCTGTACATTTTCATAGTGATGGGTTCAGCTACTCATCACAGCCTGCTTTCAAACAGCTGCCACTTGACCTCAAAGAAAGCTTCTCCAGATTATGGCTCAGTAAAGTGCAGAAGGCAGTGTCTGAACAAGTCCCATTCCACTGTCCAGTGCTGTCAAGAAAGGGACTGGAAATCTTTCCAGATTATTTTAGAGTAAAAGCAGCACACATTTAGAATTCACATGCAAGCTTTGCATGTGAGAGGATTTTTGTTACTCATCTCTGCATCCCTGAGTTTACTAATCTCACCTACCAAGAACTGAACACAACACACTGGTAATTCACACACCTGTCTGACATGAGCTTGAAGCTTTTTCACCCCAAACGAACGAAGCACAAACCAAAGCTTCAAAGAACGAAATCGACGACTCAGTGGAATTTGCCAGTGCTGTGAAAACACAACAGTGCATCAGTGAGTGCAGAAACAACAGAAAGGAGAGTTCCCCTTCCAGTGCCACACCTCTTGCTTCAGACTCAGGTCAGAAACCTCTCCTGAGATGAATAGTGTCATATTACTGAAAATCCGCTAAGTCAGGAAACAACCATCAAAGAAACACTGTGTCCCCATATTTTTCAATTATTTGCAAAAATAAGATTTTGCCTATTCCCCCTAATTTATGGCCTAGATATGCTTAGAATTTTAAATTAATTACCAGCTTATAACAACAACGTTTTGCCTTTAAGAACCTAATCCATTTAAGATGTGGCCATTTACACTTTAGAACTGACTAGTGCTCACTTCAGCTCCTGAACATTTTCCCAAATCAACTATAAACAGCAAGATTTGATACTGGGGTAGACAGTTCCAGACAAAATAACACCTGCTCCAAGGAAAAGAGTAAAAGAATATCTCAGGGAAGCTGCACAGTCATGTGCAGGATCCAATTTAACCACAAGAGGGACTCAATATCTTTTTTTCTGTCCCTCCCTCTCTCCTCTCTAGTGAAAAGCACTATTGATTTCAAGAAAACAATTATCTTTTCAGGACTAGGGTGAGATCATAGCAGAAATAATTGGCAGTGAATATTCCTTTGTATTACTGTACTGAAATCTGCTGTAAGATGTATCTGCACTGAAATGCCTCTTAGCTCGCCTATGAATACCTTAATCTGAAGAAAAAATGTAATTCATTCTCCTGCTGTTTCAGAGCATGGGTTTTCCATTGCTTACTCTTTTGTCTCTTTTATTACACATCAGAGATACAAGAAATCCAGCCAAAATGGCATCAGTAGGAATTATTTCAGCAACACAATACACAGAAATGACCCATTGCATTAGAAAGGCAAGGCTGGATCTCCATCTGTGTAAAAATCTTAAGTACTTTAATCTGAAAGCAATTTTATAATTAATCTTCATAACCAGGGCTTACTACAAAGTTTTGCTATTTTCTCTGCATTAGGATCTCAGTATAATTTGGTTTATGTAGTAAGACCAGTTATAAGACAATCATACTCCAGAATGTGAGTCTGTTTCACAGTCTGTTTCAAAATTTTATCAGCAACATAAAATATCAACTTAAATAATAACTTACCATGAAGTCAATTGCAGCTCCTGAATTGGCATGTCTGAGGTAGACAGGGTTAACACTGAAGGTTTGATGTAGCTTGTATTTATCTTTAACCCTATCAATTGTAGAAGGAAGTAGATTGAGCAAAGTAAGTGCAGAGAAGAAATTTGCCATTTGCATGTTATCCTTTTGATGCTCTCTATGCTTTGACTATACTCACCAAAATCCAGTGCAATCAAAATGGACCATCATCCACTTAGAAGGATTAAAAGTAAAGGAATCTGCATATTCAATTCCATCCAAAAACAATCGAAATTCAGGACATACAAATGCTGTTCCTGCATATGCAGCATCAATATGAAGCCAGAGTCCCTCAGCATGACCTGTTGGATTTGAGATTGTTGATATGCAAGGGATATAGGGAATCAAAGTGCATGCTAATCTCTCCTCTCTGCAAACCAGGTGCAGTGTTTGGGAGGAGGTAGACAAGCAACTGACAACCTAGCTTTATTCTAAAGGTGAGAGTCCATAATGCCAAAATATAGGATAATGCTGAAGCCAGGTGGACTCTGTAACAGGATTCACTATTCTACATTTTGTGTGAGTCTTTTTAACATTTGATTTCATTCACCTGCTCTTTCCCCAGTACCCCTCAGTTGTATAAAGCCAAAATAAAGACACAGTGGCAAGCAAAAAAGGACCCAGAAACAGAAGCCACAATCTGACCCATAAGAGAAAGCTCCCCAGGCCTTCAGCAGCTACTGGTCAGAATTTATGCTGGAATAGAATTTGCAACCATGTCAAATTTACCTATGAAACAGGTTGATACAGAGGATGTTCTACCAGAATCTACCTTCAAAACTCCTTTTCTAGATTAAATATTAATGTATCCATCCTACAACAGCACCACACAGTCTGTATTTCCTGAATAACCACATTAAAGATTTATCAGTTGGCAAATTTCATCCATCTCAAATAGAATGTATTTTAGCATCCTAATCCAAATCTTATAGAAATCACTGCAGTCTTGTACTGACTTCAGCCTTCCCTGAGACAGGTCTGAAAAACTCAGCTCTCCTTGGTTTTGGCATGAAAAAGTCTAAGAGCACCTTCTAGATGCTTTCATAGATCAAAATCAGAAAAAAAAGACACTTACAAACTGGACCCAGTTCTGAGAGATTGTCAAAAGCACAGACACCAGTTGTACCCAAAGTTGCACAAACCTAGAAAAAAAACCAAACTTGTTATAATGGATTTGGTTTCTTTTAATACATGGATGCAGCACTTTAAAAGTGGGCAGTTTATTGCAGACAGTCAAAACATTAATTTTTTTATTTAATAAAACAGAAATTCTTGTATACATATGAATCTTCAGCTAATATATTTTAACACAACAAGAAATTTTTTGTCTATAATTTCATGTTGACATTAAGAATATAACACTATGTCAATACCCCAAACAGAAAGTTGAACATACAAAGACTGGCACTAGGCCTTTCCTTCTGTCTTCTGCAATGGCTTTCTTCAAAGTTTCACCTCTGAGGGAGAAGTTCTCATCCACAGGCAGAAATTTTATCTTCACAAGAGAAATCAAGCCAGCCTTTTCTACAGAGGAATGTGCCTTTAAAATAAGAAAAACAGTAAGAACTCAAGCTCTGAGGCTGAACAGCTGTGGTAAGTTATGGCTTTATGAAGAACAGTGGTGGCAAGAAATACAGAGATAATCCATATTAATACAAGTCTAAAAGCATCTTCTTTGTGAGTAACTATATGAAATAGTACATTGTCATTCCAAAGAATGCTTCATTTACTAGGGTACTGGTTTCTAAAATATAAGAATAGGCATCCTCATCTTGTGTTTGGAGGGCCATTTATCAAAACTCAGCTCTTAAAGGAGTCTCTAGAAATGAATCCTCAGCTTATTCCCTCCTCCCTTCCATAAGAAGATAAATCCCCTGAAGTGTGTTTACTTCTGGATAGAGTAAAACACCTTAAGATAAAATCCTTTTAGTTATACTAAGAGAGAATGAGCATGAGTGTCTCTCCTGCACCAATTTTCCCAGGGGAATATAATTGCTCAGTTCAGGAGGCCAAGGACAGAACAAGTTTGCTGGCAAAAGCCAACAGTGGAGCCCACAACCAGGAGCAGCATGTAGGTAACAATGCCTTGGGCATGTCTGTCTCTGAGGGGAAGGAGGCTGGGAAGAAACATATGAAGCAGCATGAGATCAGCCTGGAGTAAGGCTTTGTGAAAAACAGGAAGGAAGTGCAGAAATCAGTAATGTGAAACAATCTCTTGAGGACTGCCAAGACCCTAAAAGCCTCATACTGATTTAGCTTCCCCTTCTGCAGAAAGCAACAGTAGGGGAACTGGTCCATGCTTGTGAGGCATTCCTGTGTTGTTCTGCAGAAATGTGACTTCACATGGCAAAGGCTGAGTGAGACAACAGAAGCAATTTGTTTCCCCTGGAATCATAAGAACCTACCTGATTAGAGGCATAAGCGATGAGGCGAGAATTGAGCGAGGACTCATCAGTGTCTGGCTCAGAAACCTTCATCTCCAGAATTTTGTTCTTCCTTGCTGCCAGCAGTGCAACCAAGGTTGATTCACTCACAGTGCTCTGCAAAGACATTGCTCATTTACTGCATCTGCTACTTCATTGCTAATTTGCCAGGGATCTGCTGAAATCAGTGCAGTGCCCAGCTGCCCACCCCCTCTTTTATTCCTACTCCTGCTTTTCTCTGTCACAGTGGAGAGTCATTAGCTGATGAGCAGCTCTCTGGGCCAGCAACACAAAACAAAGCCTTTTAACTGCTGTCTATTTTAACGTGCAGCACCGAGTTCTGGGGAGTAAACAAACCACGTTTTCCTTTTGTTGTACAGAAAAAACATAGTATTTCCCATAAAATTACAAACATGATCAAAGCCCCTGTAATAACAAAGACGCAGCACTGATTCCAGGCAAGTCTTGCTTACACCTTCTGGAAGGAGGTAACAGTTCAGGCCTTGATCTTGCACCTCTCAGAGACAAAAACTAGACATGAGAAAAAGGAAAAATAATTTCTTGTGTGGCTAAGGACTTGTGTGGTCTTGTGTGGCAGAAGGATAGTGACAAGGATTCCTTCTCTAATTATGTAAGAGTCATTTTAGTGCAAAATTTGGTGATGTGAGACAGATTGAAGAAATGAAATCTGACTCATTTATCCTTAAAAAGACCACAAGAATACTTGCTGTTTGTCCATAACACAGCACTAAAAGCAATAACAGTTTCTATTCTATAATCTTCCACATTTAATACTAAAATTTGGGAAAATAATGCCAAATTGGGATTCAGACCCATATAGAAAATTTTGTTGGTTTTGTCTCTAGGAAAACTATCACCCAGAGAGAAATTCACTTGAAAATAAGATGTTGATGAGGCCATCTCTAATCTCCCCTACCTGTAATACTCCTCCCCCCACACTGTCAGGATGGTGATGCAGGAATTTATCTGGAAGGCCCAGCATTTTAGCCAACCAATCCATCACATTCATTTCCAGTTCTGTACAGGCTGGGCTGGAGGCCTAGAAAAAAATTAAGAAGGAGAATCAGGCTATAATTCACCCTGAGGGCACTGATCCCTCATCCAACTGAAAGCTAAGAGCTACAGCTGATACAGCTACATGGAGACCACACCCACCAATTTCTTACAGGTTTATGAGCTTCTCCTTTCTTACACAGTCACACATCTAAAAATCTGGGCAACTTTGGCACTGGGGAAACCACTGGCTTCAGCAACTACTGCAGTGTGCAGAATCATAAGCAAGTAGTGGTCTGTAGCTGCTGCAGGAGATACAAAATACGCAGATATTCTGGCCCAAGCCATCAAACAATTATTTTCAGAAGAGGAGAAATAGGAAGTGTGCTCTCTCAAAGGAGCAGGAGGACTGGAATGGAGCCCAATCTAGTCTGCAGTCATGGATGGTGACTGCTCTATTGCTTACACTGCTTGTGTAACTGTCTTGGCACTGAGACTAGATGACAAGGAACAATGCTCACAGTGGGATATGCAAAGAATTTGAAAACACATTTCTAGTATATTTTCTTCATTCACCTCTTACTACTAGGTAATGCTTGTTCTTAGATGTTCTTTTGGATTATTTTTTGTAAGTGACAACTTTCATTTATGCAACAACATACAGTTGGTTAAAACAAATAATTAAACTGACTCAGAGAACAAGGAAGAATAACTATGACCCACTCTTGCATATTACACACAGGAGAGGAATGTCTAAAATAGCCCAAAAAAAATTTACCCATGTGAATCCCAAGCAGTTAATTGCGTCAGCCAACATATCTCCAAGGAGTGAAGGCCAGGAGGTTAGAGCTGGAAAGTAGGCATGCATGTGTGGACTTTGCCAATGGACTACCTAGAACAGAATTATGTAGAAGTTAAGTCTGAAAATGTTACAAAACTTTGCATGAGATGCAGTGGTTAGTATCTGTTTAAAGTGAGAGAAAAGGATTACAGCAACATAATATGTGTAACTGTACATCTGCTAGCAGAGAGCTGCAAAGATAATATCAACAGGGGAGCAGCACTAGCAGATGATAACACTGCATTATTAACAGATAAACTGCAAATAACAGCAAAAGCAATTATCTGAATTAAACAGGCAGACCAAGATTCTGAACAGGAAAGAATGTTGTGCCATGTTTGAAAGACCAGGGTCAGAAAGATTTATCAAAATATTTATCTTTAAAAAGGGAACCCTTGCAACAAAGTTGCTAATTTTGTCAAACGACTTGCCTTTAGCTACACACAGCAATTTACAACTACATAAACCCTTCTATACACCTGAAGGAGCTTGTGTGGGGGACACCAGCATAAGTATGTGTAATCTGATTGCCTCTCCTACATCAGATCAAGTTCCTGCAAACATCTATAAAAAAAATTGAGAACAGACTTTGAAAAAGCTTCTTACATTAAACATGCAATTTGGTAATATGAATTCCCTTGGCAGAATCTGCAGTATTTATGTACAAGAGGAAGTAGACTTTTATATTCAGAGTGCAGGAAACAAGCCTTGCATGCACATGAAGTTGGGCAAGAGTTGTTTCACCTTGCTGTGCCAAGTCTCCACATCTCTGAAATTAAGATTATATGGTTCAGCAGGCAGAGACATTATGAAGCTAATGGTTTTCTCATACTAGTGAATTTGTTTCCCTATAAGCAAGTATGAGTTATATACAAAGTAGTTAAAAAATACACTCACAATCTAACCCCTGAAATTACAAATAGGAACACAACTGGACATAAGATCGACACGATTTATGCTACATTTTTGGGTACTTTATTTATTTAGAACAACGTTCTGCAGAACCTGTGCATTCCCAGGATTTGGTGCTCACCCCAGGTAGCAATGGCTTTTTCCTGTCGTGATTGTACTTCATTTCTTACCCCTGGCATAATAATCTTCTCTATGTCTCCAAAGATGTTGTCCCAGCTGTCTGGGTCCATTGGGGCAGAGTCTGGCAGCTGGGCTCTCATGTAACCTGGCTGTACATCAGGAGTCACCCGTCTCTCTCTCACGTTGCTCAGGTACTGGCAGATGTAATCCACCATCTCTTTCCCTGCAAGAGGCAAACCAGTGTTTTCAGTTTCAGTTAGGGAAGCACTAACTGGCAGTACCAGCACTCCACACAATCTGTTCTTAGCACTGGAGAGAGATTCCAATGGCATTGGAATACTGCTCCCAGCTCCTCCCTCCTACACCCTACTTGTCCCCATCTAATAATATTCCAAAACAGGTTCACAGGGTTTTTTCAGTGTCATCATTGAATAGTTCAAATGTACCTTTAAAACACAATCATGGTACAAGTACAGTTTGTTTGGCTACTGAAAGGTTAGATTTTCTTGCCTACAAATTAACTAAAACTGCATTTCATAGGAATTAAGTTTTCATAATGTCCTACACTTCCTTGTCATTACAGCAAAGCCCCTTTTGCATCCTCTGAAATCAGCTGCACAGCTCCACATCTTTTCTCCACTTTTTAAGGCAATCTCCTGCAGCCCTGGAACCAAAGTTGGCTCTCCATCTCCAGAACTGTCCAAGTACCACTGCCATCTCAAGGCAGGGTGTCAGCAAGGAAAGAGCTACTGTGCATAACCCTTAGCACCAGTTTATTCAGAATTACAGCTTGGCAGCTTTCCCACAGCATCTTAGATATAAAACCAAAAAGGCTAAATTACCCACAGACTCTAAATCCATTAATTTAAACTCAACCCTGGGATGCATTTCTGCCTCAGTCTCAGCAGATCCAAGTCTCAAGGACAAGCAGACAAATAAAGAGTATATAGCCCATCCTAATTTTGGGTATCACTTGCAGCCCTGCAACAGTTGATCTCCACAGCAAATGTTACCTATTTGCAAGAGGCACAGATCACTCACCTCTCTGTCGGTACTCCTCAGGTTCCATACTGATTCCTCAGGAATGCACCTCTTCAGACCTGGGCCACAACCTTTTGGGAGCTGTGGTCAGTTTGGTCTGGTGCCCTGCCAGCTGCTTCCCCCTTTATAGCTGCCTTTATCTCTCAGACTCACACATTCTGGAAAAGGTTTAACAGGCAGGTTATTGGTGAGTGTTTATCTAACTCCTCCCAGCTGAGGGTTTTTACAATCTCTCATGTTCTCATCTGTGCTCTTTTGATGTGTAAGATAGTGTATCACTAAGAGGAGCTGCCTCTGCCCTTTCCCATTTTCTATCAGTCTTTCAGAAGTCTCACAGTAATCCATGCCATGAATATAAGGCACATTAACATGAGACTTGTTGGAGAGAGAAAGCTCAAGAGCTTTCAAACCAAATAAAAGCTAGCAGATGTTATGCCAGCACACCCAGCTACTGTGCTGGCAGTAGTCATTAAAACAAGGTACCAGCATAGAACAAATTTTACATGGGAGACAGAGACTTTTCCTAAGAATTGTTTAGAGAACTTCCCCCCACCCCCCCCCCAAAAAAAAAAGAGTATACATACATCCCTACAAGTTTTCAGTCCTTATGCTGTCAGTCCCATGCTGCTGGAAGGAAAGGCTTCACGGTTATGTTATTATTAGTTCCAGAACTACAATGTGAAGCAGCAAGGATCCTCTTTGTGGACTTCTTGCTCTTCAGATCAGAGCAGGTTACACTAAGCAGGGTGATGTTCTTCCATGGATATCACCCCAGACTACTGAGCTGGAAAAATGCACCTTTTCCCTCACTGTGCTTTCTCTTCTCCCTTATGATATGCATAAACACTGGGATTTAGTCTTCTCTCTCCAGAACTCCTACACATCCTCCACCTGGATTGTTCTCATTTTGAAAGAACAGCCTTATAGATTGCCTCTTGTTCCAGTTTTAGGACCTGAAAACACATCTGGGCCTCTCTCTGGCAGCACAGTCTTTGACATTACTCAATGTTGAATCCTTACCCATTTTCACTTGCTCTGCACTGCACCAGGCAGCTCCACTAAGCACCAGAAATTATTTCCCATACAATATATTCTTCCCTATTTTTGCCACACCCTGGGCTCCTGCTTGGGGCTGGTCCTGCTGGAGACAGGATGCCAGGCTAGGCAGACCCTGTGTCTGATACCTGACAGCAGTTTTGCTGTTCTCTCACAGGAGAGAACTGGCTGCCAGGGAGCTTTGATTCTCTGCCCCAGGTACTCTAATGCAGCACAACTACTTATATAGTTCTAGGAAGTTTTTACATTGTTCTCAGAGCACACTGTCTACAGAACAGTGTGAAACCTTTCCTAGTTTCTGCTGCAATTAGATACTTGAGAAGGAACTGTTTCATAGATGTGAGAAAAGATGCCCTTTTCTCATAGATGTGTGCACACACATCAGATTAATGTACTGAAAGAAAAAAACCCAAATTGATAAGGCACTGAGAGAAGAGCAAAAAACTACTATATGCATATTCATCTGTTTTATCTCATATTGCTCTGGAAACATTAGGGGAAAAGTAACAAGCTGCCCACATGTTTAAAAGGAATTTATGGACATCTCTTGGCTGTACTGTAAATGATCTCACAAAGGGGAACAAGCTAAGAAGGGAGAGGCATCAAGCACAGGACCAACTCAAAATGAGCCCAAAGTTCTCAAAAACTCTTGATTTTACCTCATTGCAAGTGATTAATATGCTAATATATATGGACATCTGTTCAAAGAAACAGATGGTAGCTAACTACGTTTATGTTTTTAATTTGGAACAGCAAATAAGGAACGGTATTTTTAACCATGTTTTCAGAACTAAACTATATAATAAATATCTCATGTAACATATACCTGACACTTTAGCTCACAGGTGACAGTTTCATTGGGTTGATCTCCTGCTCTGTGCAGAAGAGAACAAACAGCAGGTCCTGTCCGGAACTAAAATAAAATAGCTGATAATGGATTACAGGTAGGGTAAATATTGCTGTGATAAATAAGGTTTTGTTATAGCTACACTGCACTCAGAAGGTTTTGTTATGGACAATGAGGAATAGAATATTTGCTCACAGGAAACAGAATGAATAGAAAAGGTTCATTTCATTGTTTGGTGCCAACATCTGCTGTCACAACCGTGGGAAACTCTCCACTTGGATGTGAACGTTGCCACTATCACCACTCAAACACTGCCTCTCTTATCATTATTAAGAAATCATAGAGATTACACTGTTGTTAAATTTGTGGGATGTGAGGACACAAGCATTATTTTGATCACAACATAATTAATTGGAGCAATGCCTAAGCAGCACATTTCCCTTGGCTAACTGGTTCCTCAATCTGCTAGTGACATAATGGATAGTTCCTGAAAAAAAATCCCTAAAATAGAGCAATTTCCAGTTAACCACTGCACGAGGTTTGCTTCAAGTCCTAGTACTAGCATAATGATGTCCTTGAAAATAATTCTTCTAAAACCCACCATCACAGATTTCCCATTTTTATCTTTTGATTATTTTTAGATCAAATCTGCCAATCAAAATCAAATTTCCCAAACATATAAAAATACGAAGATATTTAGAATCTTTCCTAACTGCCAAATTATAAATCCAAGTCAAATTTTGACTAGTTTGACAAAGTTTTGTAAAGCACAATGCAATCCTTTCCCCCCATTCCTCCCTCCTACCATTTAAGGCCATTCTATACCCAAAACAGTTTTTTCATGTTTTTCCAGATGCCTAACACAAAACAGCTTTGACTCTCTCATTCACACACAAACCAATTGAATTGATTCTACACTATAGATATGTGGAAAAGATATTTAATTGTAAAATAGAAAAAGTAGGCCAGAGTACAGTTTTAAGGGTAATTCTTCCGTGTACAGTATAGATAAACCAGACTTTTTACTTAAGTTTATATAAACAATTCCATAAAAGCAGTGAACATGGAACAACAAAGCAAAGCACAAAGAGTTTTATCTTACAAAAAAACGGATCTGCACAGTAGTTCAAAATTTAATGTAACATAGCACTGAACAATCTTAAGGCAGCTCAGTCTAAGCACAGGACTAGAAGCCAGGAACTCCTGAGATCCATTCCCAGGTGACCACAGGTTCACGTGGTGTTAAGCCAGTCATTTCACACTCCCTTGTGTTGCACTTAAACCAGTTATAAAATTGAGACAATAACACTCACTTACCTGCCTCAGGCAGTGCAGTAAGGGTTCTTTAAAAGATTTTACAATGCTCTGAAGATGTAACGTGCCATATAAATTTTAAGCATAATAGATCACTGCACAGACACACACAAACACAGTATCACAGTGAGGAACAATGATGCTGGGTAGGAAAAGCATCACTACAACATAAAAAAAATTACTTGTCCAATTGTGTAATTAAAATGCCAAAGTCCATTAAAAAAAATGTATCACTGAAGTAATTTCAAGGCTATTGGGGAAAAGAGATCAGTAGAGTTATTCTAAAGTAGCTACTATTTGTGTTCCAGTGGAGACATTCTTTCCTACTCATAAATGACCTTGAAAATGTTTGTACAGGAAAATTGTAAGACACATGAAATGAAGTCTCAATGCCTCCACTATCAAATTTTGCCTCTTAATATGTAAATTAGGATACTTTTTTGTTCTTCTTAATTACAAATTACATTCTTCCAAGAAATATACCATCCACAACAAAACTGGCTGCTAGCTTACTTCAAATGACCTATAGGCTAAACATTTTTCTCATAATTTTTCTCATCTTTGCTGAAAAATACCTATGCAAGATGTACGTGTAGAAATTATAAAAACATGCAGCATATGTACAAACTGAAAAGTTTAAAAAATATTAGCTTCATATACATGTAAATCTACTTGGATATATCTGAAATTAAATATAAAAATTTCACCACCTAAAATAAAAAAAAAAACCAAAAATGGTTTTCAGAGAATCTGAGACAACTACTTAAAGCTGTACAAAGATTTCCACCTGGAAATGTCTTATTCAGAGAAGTTGAGTTGTTATCATGTAGAAGTAACTGTTAATTAATTTTTTCACATAATCAAATTTCAAATTGTCAGCTTAAATCAACATCACCCTTAAAACTGTTCTGTTTTTCAGAAGTTAGATTCATACTAAAATCAAAAATTTCACAAAAACATTGGCTTTTCGTGTTTCTGGATCCCTTCAAAAAGATTTATCAACTCATTTTGAAACTGTAAAAAAACCAACTATTTACAGTATTTAATTTTAAATACTTTTCACAATTTCTAAATTCAGAGTTTTTATGTTACAAGAAATTAATCAGAGCTCACGGCTTAAGTCCAGTTATCAACTTGTAGCATCTTCTCTATCATGAAATCCCATGGCTGTACCTATATACTGTACAGTTCAAGATTGTACTGCAGGTTTTTGAAAGTAACAGGCTTTGCAGTGTGTTCATTTTTTATTAAACAGCTTCTTTATTAGTCTGGAGGCGGTTCATTGCCTCTAACTTCTGCCGATAGGCCTCTGCTTCTTGTTCCTTCTTTAGAAGCTGCTGACGGTATTTTTGTGCTTCTCTGTTTGCCTCATCCAGCTGTTTCTGAAGAGTTTCTCTTTCCTATTAGAAACAGAACCAGCAATATTTTGTCAAATAAGTATCAAATACAAGCTAAAACGGCAAATACTTTTCCTTTACATGCAGTTCAAGTGTTAGGGTATCATGGAGAAGGTGTTCAGTTCTTACTCGGGCAAACCTGTGTCAATGCTGCTGTGCAAATTAGACCCCAGTTATCCCCCAGCCAACTCCCCACACAGGGCTGCAAGTGTGGGGACACCAAACCCCAGTCTACTGAGCTGCAAAGGTACCATGCAAGTCCTCACCAAAAAGAGCTAAATGAAAAACGTGGTGGTGTGGTGATTAAATACTAACAGAATATATTAGCATTTCTCCAATCATTCCATTTAACAGGCTTGTCACTTGCTGTTGTATTTCTAATCAGACAGGAAAAATGACAAACTGTTACCTATCAACCATCTGCACTGGACAGTGGCAGCTGCCCCCTGACCAAAGCATAAACCTAACTCTTTCTTTCTAAACAGGGGTTGATACTCTGCAATCCAGAGGTCTAATTACATCCCCAGGGACACCCTATCTATGAATTAACAGGCAATTAGCCAGATAATCTTTTTTCCTTTTAAAAGCAGCTAGTAAAGAAATCCTTAAGTAACTGCAGAAATCCTGCATACAAGTTTGTTGGGGGTGGATATAAAATGGTTTCCAAGCAAAATGATATGGGAAATGCCACTTCCTCTGAAGCTGCCTTAGGAACTAAGGAGAACACATTTCCATCTCCAGTGATGTAGGTACTGTCATTTTGTCTGATGTTTCTCTGAGCCCAATTGAAAAAGCAATTTGCTGGGGAAATAGTTTTGTTTTGATCAAATATTCAATCAAATATAATTTCACTGAAGTGCATCATACTTTCATGACTAAGGTAGTATTGGATTTAAAATCATTCTTTTCACTGTAGTTGTTCAGTAGGAACAGTAAGGAAGGTTGCCAGAGAAACAAACCATCTCCCAGAAAAAAAAAAGACTTATCAAAAAACTAAGGTCCAGTGAAAACGAGTTGCCTTTTCACCATATTCCCAACCCAGCAGTTCAGTATCACATTCCTTTTAATACCTCTAACAGCTGTTAGAAGTTTCAGCCCACCACACTCCCTTAAGAGCATCCCTATTCTTCATCTCTGATGCACTGACATATTTTCATGGTCAGAAAAATACACAATACTCTGCCTCCCTTCAACTTGCTGCTGTTCCCAGTCCTTGTCACAGTCACATTTAGCAGTCACATGTCAGCTGAATGTGCTGAAATACAATGACAGAGGGGGTCAGATCACTGCTAACAGCAGCACCTGAACAGCAAAAACTACAGGTGAAGGAGATGTTATTACCAGGTCATAAAGAGACCAGCTAGAACAAAGAACAAACTCCAGTAAGTGCAACTTGATTTTCCAAGGGGCTTTAAGAGCTGAAGGCAGCATGCTAGGGTTTGCTTCATTTGGAGTATATGCTAATAAAATGAGAGCTCATCTGATTTTGCTTACTTATTTTGAAAAGGAAGTTTAATTTCCACCTCTGAAAATTTGGATTCTGCTTTTAAGACAACTTTGTGGATGGTCAGCCCATGTAGCAACCAGCCTGACAGATGCCAAATGAACAGCAGAGCCTACACCACCTCAGGTGATCTGAAACACACCAACGATCCTGTAGCACAGCCCAGCCCAAATGTACTGCTATTTCCAAAAGTTATCCCTGTAGTATGAGGACAGCAACAGCTTATGTGAAACAGCCTCATGGATTAGAGCCTTGGTGAACAGAGCTACAAGACAATTCCCAGGGAATTAAGTCAAAAGCAGTCGATCCTTCCACATGTAGAAAGCAGCCTTTCCTTTTTGAGGGCTGGGATGTATGGAGCTGGGCATTATCTATCCCATGAACTGGTCTCATAAAAACCATCAAAAACCTAATACTGTCAAGAAGCAAACCTGCTCAACCTAATGGCCTGCACAGAAATAAGAACCATTGGCAGTTCACTGGCAAGAAGTCCTGTGGCACATTACAAACAGCAAGTGTGCTACAAATAGCACACTGCTATGGAACGTGTGCTAACATTTGGGGATGGAATCACTGCTGTGGAGTGGGGACACACTGCAGACATTTGGAGGTGGGGAGGTTCTTGAACAACATTTTTTAAGAGTATTTCCCACAGAAGAGAGAACTAGTGCTGTGTACCCAAATGTAGCACAGCACGTTAAGGAAAGGGTTAAGAAAAAACAGGAAAAACCCCAAGTGTCCATGGCATGGCCAGAATATAAAACCAGTATCTACTAGACAGACTAGCAGTTCAAAGCATGTAGATTAGTCCAGCAGCTAACAGGTGTCGTTTTCAGACTGTCACAGTCCCAACAGAAGGAGTTAAGGAGATGAAACCAACTTTTCTGTGTGACTAGGCAGTGGGAAGAACCCAATGCTTCTGGAGGAGCAACACATATCCACTGTGGACTCAGTGGTCAAAACTGCTTCACTAACTTTGTCATTTAGAATAGGGAGGACTGTATCTCATCTACCAGTTTAATCAAACCCAGAAAGTGTTCTTGGGACATTTTTAGAACACAACCAGAAGTGTTCTAGAGATCTGGAGTCCTTTTGTATCACCTATCCAGATAAAAATCAAATTAGAGGATGCCCAGTGCTCCAAAGAAGTCTTCCATTTTACCAGGGAATTTTCTTCATTACATGTAACTTTCCACTGACAATAGGAACACCTGTAACTAAAATAACCAACCACTCTTTTAAACAACACAAAGACACAGGATATGAATCCATTAATATAGTTTACAATTATGATTATTTTTTAGTCTAATCAAATTATTGTCCTGGTTCTAATGTGTGTTACCTTTCAAACATGCAACATGGGAGAAACAGTCAAACTAAAGAATGAAAATAAAGATCACTATATGTTAATGAATAATGCATGAAAATGAAAAACAGAGTATCTGTGTGACAGGGTTTTTTTGCTGCCATCCCATGTTTGGAATACCAAACTGCTTAGGAAAACTCTTCAAAATGAGCTGAAATGTTTTAACCTAGCAGACCCAGAATAGAAAATTTAAAAACACCACTACAGCTTTAGTTGTTCCACAATACTTTCACAGGAAAGTTTGTCACCTCACATGGATGGGAGGATTTTCAACTACAAAAACTTTCAAACTACAGTAAACTGTTCACACACTATGAACTTAAAACAGCTGAAGAAAGTATTCAGCCTTGAATCAACTGTTTATAATGAATTAGCGTGAGGCAAAGAAAACAATAAGTGTTTCCTGTATTTCCACATTCTAAAATACTTTTTAAATATTTCAATGAGGGAGGGGTCCCACTCTCTCCAAATTTAAATATCTACCACAGTCTGTGATGAAGAAATTTGAAGTGAACCAACTTTGTGTGCACTTCTTTAATGCCACTGCTACTGAAGTAAGGTAGCACCATACCCCTGTGAACCACAACAAGGCCCCTGAAGCCAACTGGCCTTGACACAGAGGCAGAGGTCTGCATGTGCATTTCCAGTTGTACAGGCAGGGACAAGAAAGTCATCAAAACTTCCACTTAAAAGTAACAGACCAAGTAACTCATCTAAACCAACTTCTTTCAATATTTGAGAAATATGTTTAACATATATGAATAAAACCAGTAATCCCCTTAAAAGAATTATTGGTATTGTTATACCAATTATCTGTAATTAGGAACAGGTCAATTTATCCCTTAACCAATCTGGATTTTTTTAAAAATTCGTTTAACAGAGTTACTAATGTTACTAAAATACTTAAGGAAATGTAATTTCCTTTATGAATAATTCAGGCAGATTTTAAAAAGTGTGAACAAAAGAAATGCTTTTATTGTAACAATCATACATTTTAAAAAATGCAGCAAGAAAATTTCAACTGTCAGGATAATCTGTAATGACCACAAAGCTGCAAAGGCCAAAAGTATTTGACACAACAACTTAGGGACATGGAAAGCAAATGATGAGAGGTGGTAATTATTGTTATTAGACATGGATAACATATAGCACATACTGTACAACAAAAAGTATTCAGTTAGGCACAATCTGATAATGTGAACACAAGTTGGAGAATACAACCTTTGATAAATGAAGTATCATGGAGCTGACAAAATGAGAACTTACAGTCTAGTCAAAGCAGACAGCAATCTTCATAAACTTATGACCAAAACTGGTCAGCACAGTTAAAAGTAACAGGAAAAGGAATGAGATGGTTGACCTTTTGTAGATAGCATAAAAAAACTACAATTTAAAACTGAACAGCTACATCCATTTGTCATATAAAAAGGAAAGCACTCTCAACATTTTTAAGTCTTTTGCAGTATAAAAAAAACCGTTTTGCAGTTTTTTAAAAAAAGATGGTGCAAAGCTGTGTAATAATAAACTGCTTCGGAATTAATAAAAAAAAAAAAGGTGAGGGACACCACACAGATAAAAATTAAAAAAAACAGAATCTTACTGTTTCACACTTCCATCAGCAGTTATCTAGATACCATGAATGGAAAGGAAACATTGGTAAAAATGATCTCACAATCAGAAGCATGTGGCTGTAACAGAAAGATGAGGGTACAGTGCTCTCATTCACTCCTAGTGGAAAGAGTTAAGTCACTTGATAACGTATCAGCACCCAGTTTTAGAAAATAGCTAGTGATCTTCAAGGAAAAACAAAAAAATGTTCTCATATACTTAAACAAGTGTCACTTTTACATGCATGACCACAGGATCATGCAAACAGCCCTCCAATTTTCTTTTTACAACAACTTTGTAAAAGATGAATTTCAGTTACAGGAGGGGCTGAACAAGTTAAATGTTTCACACACTTCATTCTGTGGTAACACAGAAAATTAACCTCCTGAACAATACAAAAACCACAACCAGATACTCAGTCCTGAACACTGTTCAACACAGATCATGTAATATACTCCTTACTTCTATTTCTGCAGACTCCACACGATTTTCAACAATCTCAATGCACTGTCTCTTCACTGGTGGTTCTTCACTTATCACAGTTTCTTCAGCAATGTCTGTTGCTGGAACTGTTAACACTGAAAACATATTTGTTCATGTAAATATATTAACTTTGAACAATATTTGCACTGTATAAAACTCGTATTATTTAAGTAATTTTATTACCAGCAAAAAATGCAGATACTTCTGCTTGTGAAAGCACATCTATACAATAAAGTGCATGATAAGCTCAGTGAGAATCTACTAAAAACTGTAGTTGCTTGTATGCTACTAAAGAACTTTAAAATGCTCCATTATTGAGGTCTACAGTAATTATCTCTGGAATATCACTGCCATTTTTCACAGAGTAAACAGACATGGCAGAGAACTGGAGCAGAGTCACCAGTCTGTCAACTCCAACTTCTGCAGCAGGCCATTTATATAATGTTTCTTAAATAAATACTAAATACAAATCTTGCTTTTGTTTTGACTAATACACCTTCAGTAATCTAAAAATCCAGTAGTTATTAGCCATGAGTAAGAAAAGCAGGGTTCTCAGTAAAGTCATATTCTAATTCCTCACGCAGGCATCTGACAAACGTGACAGTCACCTCAGTTACTATCTACACCCACTCACTCATAATGACAACAAGGTGTACTAGCTCAGGCAGACTGTGAACCAAATAATTTGCCTCCTGTGTACAACTCCTCAAACTTCACACTGAGAATCCTCACAAAGACATCAGAGAAGGGATCATTTTTATCTAAAAAGTGGCAGAGCATCTTTAAAAGAAACCATCCAAAGCATACACATCACAAAATAGGATTTATCACACTAGCAGCTTCTACAAAGTACCTACGACCCCAAAAAAATGTTGCATCACCCTGGCTTCACTAGTTCTGTCAGTGCTGCTCTAAAACTTCAGGCATGTAAGACCTGACCATTTGTCAGGTCAGTGTGTCAGAGTACTGACACTCCATGGGACTTGCACAGATTTCTAAATCCAAGCCTCACCTCCCCACAGTACTTCCAGCAAAGCAACAGCGTAAGAATTAGGTTTTTCTTTTACTCCATCTTCTAGGTTTTGTGATGAGTTGCAAAAATCAAACTTACTGAAGGCAAAGCAAGTAGTTATCACTTTTCTCTTAAATGCTCCATAGTTTAGTAACTCTTCTATTCTCTCTCCTAAAGCAGAGGTTCAGCTGACGTGTTAACCCACTGAACTGCAGAGGCTTGTTTCTGAGCCTTCTCTAATATAAGAATTCACAGATGTACACAAAATGGTCCAAGCTATTTGCACCTAAGAAGTCATTATTATTACTGCAGCTAGAACAGCTCCTCAAGCTGGAATCATGCAAGTTGCACTCACCTTGCTGCCCATCTGGCATGGTGACAATGATGGGCTGCCCTATCCCACTGGTTGGAATGGAATGCAGGTTACCCAGCTGAATGCCGTCCGTGACTATGGTAATAACCTGCTGACCTCCAGAACTGACCACCTGCTGAATGGCCCCGTCCACAGATTCTGCAGTCACAACTTCTTCTGTGGCCACAACTAGCAACAGATTAGGAAAGGAATTAATTCAATTTATAAATAAAGCTTTTATGATTTCAAATGCATTTTGGTACTGCTGAGAAAGAATTTCTTCCACGGCTTTCAAAACTTGACCCCCCTGATGAATACTTTGCTATGTGCTACATTTTAAATAGAGTCTTTGATCAGGCAAACATAAAGCACTCACATTTTGACAATACATCTAATACCATCCCTGCTCAATATAATAATATTGATATACCCCACTCAAAATTGATGCTTTGGGTTCAGTGTTAACAGGTCAGCAAGAACAGGAGGTTCTTTTAAGAACACAAGGAACTTTTGCATTGTACATAAGCTGGAGTAAGTTACACTAACAGCAGAATAAAAAAAAAAAATTAAACTTGAAATACTACCTTGAAGCTACTTCTCAACCAATAGCTTGCCACTGTACCTCAGGACCCAGTCCACATTTCCCTACTTAATATAATGGTCTTCAAGATGGTAACAGACTAAAGGACCTCTAGAGAATCTTAAAAGTTCTGTCTGTACTCTGTGAGTACTTCAAACGTAACAACTTCATTTCTTATACAAAGTATGAAACAAGACTAAAGGAAAAGTTCTGCAGAACTGACATTTTTACACCTTCGAAGAAGAAAGATAAAGCTTAAGAAGTAAAACAAACCTTGTATGTATATAATTACATAGGTAAAAGTGAAAAATTCCAGCTCAACTACCCATTTCAAATTCATGATTCAATAATGAGTAAAAGCAGTGAACTCTCACAGTTCTGTATCACTTCTATAAATGAAGGTAGGACAAGGAACGCCTGCATTCAGAACTACAGCACATACCCCAGCTTGCACTGTATGCTGCAAATGGGGTATTGTGCTACCATCATTCCTTTTTTAAAACAAGATGCTGAGACAAAGAGCAAGATCACTGGTAGCACAATCAAGGAAATACAAGAACACTAGCTCTGTATTTTATTTTCAATTTATCAGAGTAAAAGCAAAGCCTTTGATTTAAAAAACGAACATTAGAGTGCTCTCTATCTACAGAGATGAAATTAAAACCCTATAGACTGTGTTGTGATGTTCAAGATGACAGAAGGTAGACAAAACTCTGAAGCTTTCATCTTTTAAGTTAATTACAACATAACATACACAGCAAAATCACTCTGTAGTTGAAATAATGACTGCAGACATTGTCTTCTGAAGATCTTTATGTTTAGAGATTCCCATCCTATAACACTGCTTAAATATTCACAGAGTGTTTATTCAGGAAACCAAAACAGCAACTCCCACATGAATAAGTGGTGTTGTATTGAACTTGATTTGGTTTCCAAGTACAGGCTCAGCAGTAAGAAAGACCACTGTTAAAAATAAATCCAAATTGCAAGTACCAATACTAGGTGCTGTGGCAACAGCTCTGATCTTCCAGTGTCAAACCCAGTGTTGGGTTTTAGTTCTGGAAGGAAACATTGCTAGAACTTCTTCAAACCTTCAAAGAAAAGGGAAGATTTTGTCTAAAAAGCTATTCTATATAAAAATAGCCCCATAAATATGGTTATTATTCCTTCCTTGCTCTCCTTCCATATCTATACCCATAGAATCATTATTTACCACACTTCTTCATGTGCTGAAGGAAACTTGCAGTTATGTACTTTAAATTTATTAAATTATAAACGACTATAAATTTAAAGTATAAAGTATGATTTATAAGTGATTATAAATTATAAAATTACTTAGCTTTCTAACCTGGTGTTTCAGAAGAATTAGACAGGGGAGCTGATGCTTCTGCTAAAGCTGCCAACGTAGCTAATACTGATGTTGATGAATTTCCAAACTGTACAGCAGACACTCCTGTTTCATCTAGAAGGATGAAAAAGAATTAGCTGATAAATTTAAAACCAGCAAAGTCCCTTCTTCTATTTTTATTGCACTGAAACTTCAAGCACACACTCCATTTTCAGCAGCATTCTGCTGAACCGAAGTGCTATTCTGAAGTGAAGTTTGTTAAGCAAATAGAACGTGTTTCTGACAATTTATGTCTGTGAAGATTGTTGTTTTAGGCATGTACATATTTACAACACACAAAAAACACTGACAAGGAACATGGTAGCTATTCTTACCACTGTTTTTCCTCAGACCTTTTCACTAAATGGCGAAAATCAGTGGAAGCATAACATCCCAGTAGCTATCCTTTAGGCATCTAAATACCTGTTCTATTGGATGTATGTGCAGAGGATAGCAGACCTGTCAGGTTCACCACCCCTCCAGGGCCGATGATGAACTGCGGCGTGGCTGCGTGTATCGTCACAGTGTCCGGACTCTCGGGGTTCGTGTTGATTTGGTTCTGCATTGCAATCTGGGACACAAAGGGAACAGCATCATCCCCACTGCAGCTATAAAGGACTTGTTGACTTGTGGAAGAGTTGGAATTCTTGCATGCTTCACACAAACAAGGAGGATCTCCCTCATTATACCCATGCAATACACATACATCATCTCCCATCTCCAAGTATAAGAAACTTTTTTTGGTTGAAATCTAAAGACAGAAAGTCTGCTGGAGTGAAAGAGTTTAACAACACACCACTACTTCTCCCTACCAGGGATTGTAAACAAAGAGGACAAGGCCCTTTTGTAGATGCGTAAGCTCACCTATCTAAAAGAGAAGTCTGAAGAACCAAGACTGCTGGGGCACATACATGTCATGAAAAGCTGCTCTGACAGCTTTGCAATTGCCATGAAATGTACATGGCAGTCTTTTTGTCTTTCTATGAATTATTACTAACTTCTGTTTACTACACCCTTTCTGCAACCAGGAGGAGGCTAAAGGAACACACCTGAAGTTCAGACATTTAAAGACATAGGGAGACTACACTTATACACGGGCATAATGACATTTTTCATTTGCTTTGCATTCTTTTCTCAGTAAGACTTATCACTTAATTTGCCTTTAAAAACACTATTGAACAGTGAGCACACAATTCCATGGAATTATCTATTATAATCAATTCTCCAACAATTCAATCTTAGCTTTTCTAATTCTGGAAAAATTAGCATCTCTTCTCTCCTGTCAGAACTCCAACTGTTAGGACATTAATATCCATATATGAAGCTAACTGAATACTAGGGGATAATCAAAATATATTGTCAGAGAAGGGAGTTATTTTCTTACACCTCAATTGTAAAGAGTCCACCTACCTCTGTGTATTACATCATTCAAATTTAAGAAAATAAAGAATACTTATCCTTGACTTCGTAGGTGGTGAAAATGTTCTTTGACCAAGTAATGTTTACTAACATTAATCCCATTCACGTAATGAACTAGACTGCAGCGTGGCATTATCAATCTATGGTGTCACAGCTGCTACAGTAAAAGCTTCGTTTATGACATGTGTAATCAAGCACTTTGCTGTAAGTTCCCTTAACATGAAGAATTAACAGTTACCTGCAATATTTCTGCAATGTCTTCATTTCCATTGTCTACTGCAATATCTAATGCCGTTTTGCAAAATTTACTCTGAGCATGAACATCTGCTCCATACTTTATCAAGAGTTCCACAACTTCTTGGTGGTGATGTTCAGTGGCCCAGTGAAGTGCAGTCATTTTGAGCATGTCCTTCGCATTGACATCAGCACCATGCTGCAAACAAGATCATTGCATTAATTATGTCATTAGAGATATCTGAATTAAATAATGCTGGTCGCAGAATGAAGTCTAAAATTGTCCTTCTCTATGAGGAATGCCCTGTTATCTTACATTTACATATTTATTAAAAGTAATCCAATCATGTACCAAATACATTATTTACCTCAAAAGGATTACAGATTCCCTAAAGCACATCTTACTTCTAAAATCTATTACTAAACACAGTATCAAATTAGGGAGCATTCTTACTTTGAAATAGCAGTAAATAATTCACCTGAAATCATTATGATTTTAAGGTAAAATAAATTACAGTTAAATTGGAAAACAAAGCTTCCAGTGCACACACTTTAACTATTCATATAATTTCAATGCTGGTTTCATGACTAAAAGCAAATTGCAAATATCTGATCATAACCCCATTTCAGACTTGTTTCAGCAGTTCCCACCTTAAGTAAGACTTCTACTATGCTGGCATGGCCTTCTGATGCTGCCATGTGTAATGGAGTTCTGTCCACTTTGGTTCTGGCATCCCGACTCACACCTGCTCGCAGCAACACCTCTGTGGTGGAGTAGTGTCCATACTGTGCTGCTAGATGAAGTGGAGATGTTCCCAGCTGTAATGGGACACAAAACATGCAGATCTAACAGGTGGCAGTATGAAGCATCTCTTCTTACTCTGAAGCTACCAAACCCAGGTGTCAAGCCACCACTTCAAAACCATTTCCCCTTGCAGTCTCAAGGAGAGAAGCTGTTGGGGCTTTTACTGAATATGAACAGGGGAGGGAAGTTTGTTGTTGCTTTCTTTTTACTCTGTTTTTTCTGTCTTTTTGACATGAAACATTTCAAGGGGCCTAACCCCATTTTTAGTGTTGGTCAACAGGGACCTTTAGAAGTCAATTAAGTCCAATCTCCTGCTCAAAACAGAGTTAATTTGGAAGTTAGGTCACTAAGCAGATTAAAGCTCTTAAGAGCTTGCAAATGCCCTAGGAATTTTGGATATCTGACCTCTCTTTACAACCTCTTCAAAAAGACAATCAGTACCCCTGTATCAGGGAACTCACAGCTGCAAATATTAGGTAGTTAGGACTGTTTTCATAATTCAGACCTCTTACTATACTAAATGCATAAACACAATAACTAGGAAGATGACTGCTGCTTTTTCCCATTAACCATTCCAAAGTTCATCTTGAAAGTCACCAGAATGAGCTCATTCACAGTCTGTCACTAAAATCAGTAGGAGGTCATATGAAGAAACAGACAATTTTAATTTTGAATTAGACATGTGATTGCAAATTTCCAAGAAGAACTATAATATAAATGCTAAATTGTAAGAATTGTATTTCTTTCTTCAGGGGAGAAAAGTAAGATGATTTACTTTCTCCAATGCAAAAGTTTTTGATTACCCAGTCTGTGGTAAAAGGTGCTCCATTTGCCATCAAAATGCGAACTTCATCATCTTGACCTGCTCGTGCAGCTTCTAAAAGTTTCTTTCCCAAATCTACTAGTGACATCTAGTGAAGAACATAAAGGAGCATAAAGACAAAATAATAACATTATCACTATTTTAAATACATACATGTTGCCTTTTTTTTAAATGATTATTTCTGAACTACACTGAAAAGTTCAGAAACTGGAGTTGTTATTTTAGCCATGAGAACAAGCTTTATTGGCTGCAATAAGCAGTTTGATTTTAGAATTAATTCTGCCAGCCAGAACGGGAAGATTTCATTATTACAATGCTGTAACCACTGCAGCTGTACAGTCAAACAAAATTTAAACTGAACTGGATGCCCATTTCTTATAGCAGAAGGTGGTTTCAAAGCTCTCACCTGATACTGCAACCTTGGGCAGCTTTGTCCAGCTTTCAAAGGGTCTTACATCACAGCTGCTATGTCATGCACCCAAAGGCATTACAGCCACTTATCCAAAATGCCCACATGTATTTAGGAGGTATCACTATGCAAATGCACTGAGATAGGTAGGAAACACAACACTTTTCTGACAGCTTGTCCATCACTATTTTTATTCACCCTAAAATATAATTTCTGTACTCCCAGATGCAAAATGACACAATAAGCATATTATTGTACTCCATACAACAGATGAAATAAAATCTTTGCCTGAAAACAAATATTACTACCTGCTTTAACTGTCTACAGTTACTAAAACCATGTGAAGTGCAAAGTTTTGAGACATGACAGATACTAGCTGAAAAGCCTTCACATTGAATAAAGTCCCTTTTACACCAAGGTTACATATAATACTTGCAATAATATATGTAGACAAAATACACCTGCTTTTGTTGCATCAAGGATTTGCTAGAAACACAACTTTTTAAACTCACCCCATGCTAAAAATGGAATTGCTTTCATCTGTTTAGTTTCCAGTCACAAACAAAGTTAAGCCTGTATTACTAGTAACAGCAGTTGTGAGGCCACACAGCCAATGTCCTCCACAAAGTGAAGAGCACATCAGTCCAGGAAAGAAATCCCATTAAACATACAAATCTACCACGAAAACAGGACCTTTAGAAATTTCTCTGTACTTGGCTCAAATGGCACATTGCTCAATAAACTGAAAGCTGTTGACTTTGGAAAAAACTAGAAAGGAGACCAAAATACTGCAAATGCAGTACTGAACACATATTGGTAGGGCTGTGAACTAGAGCAGATTACCTCTGTCTACAGAACTGACTGCAGGCAGCAATATCCCTGTCACCAAAATACTCCATTTATGTCCATTCCTCTGGTATATGTGAACACATTGCTTTGTCTCCAGCCAGAAAAGCAAAGAGAAGCAGGAAGGTGGCAGGACAGGACAAATACTGACAATGGGAAAAGGAAGGAAAAAAGGAACACAGTCAGATGCAGAGGAAGGGACAACTGCTGTCTCTCTTCCATAAAGAAAAAGAGCAAAAGAGAAAATCTAGGAAAGATCCTAAGGAATGGAATAAGAGAAAATCTGTCACACCTCTTAAAGAGACACACTAAAAGTAACAACATCAAACATAGGGCAAGAGATAGTACTTGGCAAATGCAGCAGTGAAATGAAGGAATAGAGCATTCCCTTTTACTTTTTTTTCTTTCCCCCATGGGGATTGCAAGTTAAGGAGGAGAAGTATACTCACAGCTAGACATCCTTTTTCTGGTGGTCTAATACCACCACATCAAGGCCCTCAGAAGCAAAGGAAAGCTGGAACTTAATTCAAAATACTGAGGTTACAACTAGCTCAGAAAGACAACTATCAATTTTTTATATATTTATTTTTGGTTTAAACAGCAGTGGAGCAAAGGAATTAATAAAAATCTCATTTTGGAATTGCAGAATAATTAAGGCTGAAGGGGACCTCTCAAGGTCACCTAGTTCAATATCCCAGTCACAGCCCAGACCTGGCCTAGGGCTCAGTTCTGTTGAGTTTTGAATGTCCCTCTATGGATGAACATCCTACCACTTCTTCAGCCTCATTCCAATGTCCAACCACCCTCATGGAAGAGCTGCCTCCAGTGCATTCCCATCTTTCCCCAGTAACCAAAACCACACTCATGATAACAAGCTTATACTTGATGTCTGTTAAACTGAAATAGGCAAATTAAATAAGTCTGAACATTTAATAGCCTATTGGAACCCACTGCCCACATCTGTACACTGCTGAAATGAACTGTAAAGTTGTTATGAAAACTCTATGCAGCAAAAATCAAGCCACCCCCCCAAAAAAAATCAATTATGGTGGCCTGCAAAATACCAGTCTCACTCCCAGGAGATGTTAGGGACAAACTTCAGATCAACACCTTTTCAGAGCCTCCCTGAACTCCCTGAATTACTGTGGAGCACACCAGTCAATGAAGGCACACCAGTTCTCTTCTCAATGCAAAACTAAATAGCTTTATACTACACTTGATAAAAAATGTTCTAATCAAGGAAAAAAAATAACCTTTCACTACCACATATTCCTATCATTAACCAACATTCTCTTGGTTGATATAAAGTGTTTGTATTTTAGACAAGCACAAAGCATCACACAGATTGGTACATGCTTCATAATGCAGAATTTTAACTTCAGTTAAAAGAGAAATGAATTAAGTTTCAGTTCTCATGGGGTACTTGGAAGCCTGCTTGGGCCATCTAGTGGAAAAAAGAAAAACCCAGCAAAATTCCATTGTTCAACTAAAATAATAAAAATCCCATTATATGTCACTAAAGCACTAACAGCAGCAAATGAAGAGGCATTTCCACCCAAACTCATGCATGTTTAGTCATTTTTAACCAATGAATACAAGCACTCAAAAAATTTCTGAAGAATAGTCAACCCAAAGCTAATTTCCACTTGACAGCCCATTCCAAGGACTGGTACTGGAAAGCCCCAAGAAACAACATAGCCAACTTCCCCTATACTCATCCACAGCAAGAAGGGTCTGCAGAGTCACACTCCTGTTCCACAAAACCTTTCCAGCTGCTCTCTTGAGATCGACCAGTAATGCCACAATAGTGCAGTGATACTATCACAAGCAAGATACAATAGTACATTTAAAATTGAAATGAGATTGCTATTTCCAAGAGCACTCTGCTGCTACTCCACAGTGTTAAAATCAACTCTGCTGAATGGTGTTAGAGGGTTCTCTTCACTAACTGTGCCATTCCTACCAAGCTCTGTCAGCATGACAGCTGTGTAACACTTTGCATGAGGACTTTTTCAGAGAATAAAAGCATCACTGGCTCTGAAATAAAGACTTGAGACTGTTGGAGTTATTCTCATGGCAATGTGATAATGTTTTCAGACTTCTAAGAGCTCCTACACAATTGTGTGAAGAGAGGGGTTTGTCTACAACTGAGTAAATGGGGAAGAACTTCTGCTGGGTTTAAACGTCTATGGATTAATCACCTCCTGAACTTCCACATTGCTGCAATGTATTCTGCACAGTACCATTAGCCAGATGCCACAATTAAATGGTAATTAAAAATAACATCAAATTATTATTGCTATTTTAGTTATGTTCAAAAGAAAAACACACTACTTTTTTGCATCCATCTTAGATATAGGTTTTTATACACTCTATAATAAATTCTGAAGATCACACTGTTACCAGAAGGGTATAGAATAGCACTCAACAGGAGTTTAAGTGGAACTGTGCGTGAAATGGCTCCGTGGGAAGCAAGTGG
>JANPWX010000378.1:1415610-1495718 GCA_024734555.1 Trochalopteron elliotii
GCCACGGTGAGGAGCGAGCGGGGCCGGGGCAGCCGCCTTGGAGCCCGGGAGCGGCCGGAGGAAGATGGCAGGGAAGCGGCGCTTCCCAGAGTGCCGCACTCCTGCGGCCGGCGAGCTGCGGTGTCATGGAGATTGCCACGGCCCGGCCGGGCCGCCGCTGCGCTATTCACACCCCGGAGAGAAACTTGAAGGAGTTTTCTGTCTCTGTCACCTCCCCGGCTTCTTATCACCTCTGCTGTTCGCCTACGCCTTGCGAATGTTCATTTATCTAAACAAGAAGTGGAACTATTTGTGGTTTTACTTAGATAGATCAACTTTAAAACTTCCTTCAGAGTATTTAGTGTATTTCTTTTTAAGAAACTTTATAGTGTCTTTCTTTCCCCTCCACGTCAGTGAAACTGTTGGATGGTTGGCTGTCAGAGGGTTTTCTCGCGGGGTGGAGGGAGTCATTGCGAGGCTTGGCAGTGAGGTTGGTGCAGGTTTCTGCAGGGTACGTGGCTGGAGAGAGACCCGTGATGTGTTACTGCCCTGGCAGCAACCAGAATGGTGAGAGTTTGGGTACTCCGTGAGCATAATGAGCTTGCCATAAGAAGCCCTAGTGGTTATGGTCATCCTATGCACATTAAGTTACAGGACCAAGGCTTGTAGTATTAATTCCAGAGCCTGGAAGAGAGCTAGAGGACTCACATAATTAAATATGCTGGTTGATTGTGTAGTTCAATCATTGTAAAATTCTCAGTCTCTAGGCTCACGTTGATAATCTTAAAAAACCAACTCTTGTGTACTAAGTGCAGACAGTAAAGCTTAATTCTGAAAAAACTGAATAACTTGATGCTCATGAGAAATCCATTTCTCATTTTTTCAAGTGTTAGAGACAAAAAATAAGTAGGCGAATAATACTTTATTACATACCTGAATTGATGATGCACAGTACTTGTGTCAGTATTTCACAATGTGTTAGTGTGTGCACTGCTTGCAGTGTAACTGCTTCTGTGCGTTGTTCCTTCTGTAGTCATTCCACTTAGAGCTTACTCATATCCTTAGTAAAACTGGCATGATAATTAGGTGTTGAAAAACCTGTTACCAACAGGTATGTTTCTCTGTCAGGGTAAAACTATCCATTCTAAATATGCCAAATGCCTGTAAACATACAAGCATGACTTCACTTATGTTTTTGGGATATTGGCCTGGTTTTCATAGGTATGAAGAAGGAGCCAGAGATAATACTTCAGCTGGGGGTAGAAAAGGTCCCAGGTTTTGAGTTTGTTCTTAATTTTTAAGAAAAAAGTTGACAAAGCTGAAATAGGTTGTTTCTTCCTCCTCATAGGGTTGATTAATAGTAGGTTTAGCTATTACAACTTCTTCAGTCCCTTGTATTCATGGTTTTATGATTCACTTTTCTTTTATGTTGACAAGTTCCAAACTGTATTTGTGCAACTGGGTTTTTCTGGACTCCTCCACTGAGACTAGGCCAGTTAGGAATCTGCAAAAAATTGTGTTTAAAATCAGATGGCAATATTTATCAATGAAGGAGCTGCTTTGGATTCTGAAATTATAGTATTCCCAAAGCTTACTCAAAAATAAAGGAAATAAACCATGTTCTTTTGAGTATGAGGAAAAATTAAGGTAAAGCACGTCTTAAAATTTAGTAAAAGCTTAAGAAATTTTAAGGGTCCTTACAAGCTAAGACTGAGCAGTCAGCTGGCAGCCAACAATGGTCAGTCTGTAGTAACTAAAATTCAATTAGGGGATTTATGATGCATAAACCTGAAAGTGTTAGTTGCAGATCCAAAATTAAGATTCTCTATAGAAGAAAGACTTAGAATCTGCAACTGAAATGTCATATCAACTTATGACATATGTTGTATTTTGATGAAGTGTGTGCTTGGGAATTTGATTTTTTTTAAAGTTTAGAAAATGTTATTCCTTATCCATTCTTACTTATTTCACTGCAGCATATTGTATGTATGAATTGTGGTGCTGTGGGAGGTCAAAGAGTAATACCTCATTCATCAGATGCTGTGGTTAGAAGCTCATGTTTTTAAAAAAGGTATAGAAATTTCTTTTAATCAAAAAATAAAAGTTCAGCAGCGAACTTGCAATGCAGTTTAAAGACCTGCAGTTATAAATTAGTGACCATAGGAAAATGTGGAAAGACAACTTCTGTTTCAGGCCAAAGCTCAGAGCTAGCTTTTATTTACTAGTTCTGCATCTGTATAGATGATGTTCCAGAAGATCTGCCCTTTTCAAGGTGTGTCAGCAACACTTGAGAGTTTACTGACATCATTAAATGGTTCATCTTCCACATAATCTTGAGCTTTTTTTGCTCATATGCACACAGCAGCTCTAGTGCTATGTGCATATCTTATTCAGACTGCGTATTTAGTTACAATATTCTGTCAGAACACAACCAAATGCTGCCACTTAAGATTAAGAAAATACTGGTTACATAACAGAGCAAACATTGAAGATATATTTGGAAAGGACTTAAAGCTTCAAAGGAAAAGTCTATTTACAGTTCCATGGAGAATAAAAAAGCCAGGTGAAGACATGCTCTGAAGGTAGAATGAGAAGAGCAATACTAAAATCTTAATAAGAGTGAAGCCTCTCTTTATGAGGTTGCAGAAAGTATGTCTTTGTTTTAGGCTAAAGGGCTTTTATACTGGAAAGGTCTTCTTTGGGATAGGGGGTGTCTGTGTTTTGTTTCTACTGCATGCAGTTCTAATGAATTCTTTCCCTGAAAGTTACAATTGAATGCATGACAGACACATCATATAGAAAAGACAGTTTTTTAAGGTGAGTGAGGTATGGGATATATTTTTAATTTTGTGTATTAAAGATAGTACTTGAGGACCTTATTACTTACTTTATAGAGTTATTTGGAAATTGCTCTCCTAAGAGGGGATTTTTAACAAATTTTTCGGTTTTAAAAAGCTGATACCTAGTTGGAAATTAGCAAGTAAAGCATCTGTGTTCAAGCAGTAAGTTATTTTGCTAGATATTGTTTAGTCTGACCTTGGCATACCAGACCTTAAACCAAAGGTTTGTGTTAACTTAGTGTCTTTGTTTGATAACCAGTTTGTAGATCAATAATAGTCAACCTAGCAATAGTCTGTGCAGTAATACTTCAAGGAGTACAAGAGCTATGAGCCTTGGGAAGGGATCCCGTTCCCACCTTAGCTTCTCATTCTTGACTGCACATGCCAACTGCTGCCCTTGCACAAGCTGTGCAGCCTTTCTGCTTTTTCAGCAGGCCAAATTGGCTCAGGAAGGCTGGAGAAGTACCAGACCATCACGAGAAAGAGGGAGGGAAATTGGGACTACCTCATTCAGGGGCAGTCAGCTACTGATCAATTTGGTCAGGTGAAACTTCCCTCTGAGGTCACTGGCTGGTTTTTTTTGGTCACACTTGTCATGCTGATCATCACATTGAAAGTGAAGGGGAAATGCTCTGCCTTCATCTTGTCAAAAGCCATGTGGCTTTTCTCTACTAGGAAATAATTTACTTGCTGATATCATTTGAGTGTCTTTCTTCTAATGAGTCCCCCTTAATTCCTTCAGGATCACTCACATCTTAGTGTCTCACCACTTGCTTGTGAGGGAGCTCAGTTCCTCCCCTGCCACCCCCAAGGCTGAAATAGCTCACTGTGTACTAGATGCAGAGAGTTTTAGTTAGACTGTCTGCAAGAGACTTCATGGACTTCCCTGTCTCAAGATAATGTGATGTAACAGGACCTTGTGACCAAACTCTGCTTAACTATTTCGTGGCTACCTGGAGCACTTTCAAATGGAAGCACAAAGTCAATGGCACCAAGGAGTTGAAGACCTATAGAATGTCCAAGACATTTCAGTTGACTTTAATGGTAACAGCCTTCCTGTTCTCAGCTTATCTCTTAGCAGGACATTAGAAATCATTTTTCAGAGGGGGTGGTGTGTATTTGCAGAGTACAGAGGAGTCAGCTAATTTTTGATAGTATACTTGCTGGCATTTCAGTAGAATAATTTTGCTAGGTGTGATGATTTTGAACATTCATGACTCAGCATTTCTTACTATTTTTTTATTTTTCAGTTAGCACTGTATTGCTGGACATTTTTGATCAATTGCCTGAAGTGATTTCAAATAATTCTGTCACTTTGGGAGGATCAATTTATACTGTTAATTGTTCAGACACTCTGTTTGCTAGCTCACATAAGGTGAGATAAATTAGGTAATAAATCTACACAGGTTACTATAACTACTGTACTAAAAGTAATTGGAATATAATTTGGCTGTTCCATTTTTTCCTCCTCCAGAAAAATACTGATAGAGACTTCTAAGAAGCCGTAACATCCTAGAAGGAACATAAGTAACAATATTAACATGCCTGCTGTGGCATCTGTACCTAAGGAGCTATACCTCTCTACTTCATTGAAAGATCTCAACAAGAAGACAGAAGTAAAACCTGAAAAGACCAGTACAAAAAGGTATATATGTCATAATTGATTTTGAATTAATACTTAAAATATTACTGGTTCTGGAGCAAATTTGCTGTGAATCTAAATTTCCTTCCTTATTTCTGCTAGATATAAAATCTTCAATAGTCCTATGTATGGCTCTCAGCTGTCACATTGGATAGCCTTACTGCCTTCAGAAGGTCACTTGGCATCCTGCCAATCATGACTTGGACAGAGCACAATGCCCATGAAAATCTGCATACTTAGGGGAAAGGCTACATAAATGCAAATCTGTAAAAATGACAAAACCTTTAGTGGCTGAATGCTTTGCCTCTAGCATTTTTAGACAATCAGTGATTTAATTTTGTCTTATTATGACTTAGTTTTTCCTAGGAAAAAAGTTATTCTTAGAAGGGAAGAGTACCTTTTTCCATATCTCACTATGGTATTTAATTATGGAAGACTTTAAATAAGGCTGGTAAACAAACTAGCAAAGATAAATATTATTTGTAGGAACATGATTGCAATTCATATTTAATGAAAGCTTTATATTAAGGTGGCAAAATCAAATGCTTAATATATGGGTGAAGTCTGTAAACACTTAAGATGACATCTTGTAATGAAAAGGTGTTTGGGGACAAGTCAACAATGATGTGCTTTACTCCTCTTCTTTGGTTTCAGTTATGTGCAGAGTGCCCTTAAGATTTTCAAGGCAGCAGAGGAAAGCAGACTGGATGGAGATGAAGAAAAAGCTTATATCCTGTATATGAAATATGTGGCTGTTTATAACCTGATTAGAAAGAGACCTGATTTTAAGCAGCAACAGGTATAAAAGCTTTCTGACTGATCTCTTCTGCAGTGGTCAAAGTATGAGAAGTACAGAGAATTACACTAATGCACATTCAAACAATTGCAGTGATATTAAGTAAACTGTCTCACTTATGGTGCTATTTTTTCTTTCCTGTTTTTTGACAAGTTTGGTGTTAATTTTTTTTTAGTCTTCTTTTAATGTATGAACTATACAAATTGTCAGATCTGTGAATATTTTTTCGTGGGAAGGTATTCCTGTAATTTTTACCAGTCAGACTTTCTTGGTGAAGTTGCCTTGTCTAGCCTTTATTTAATAAGTGCTGTAAAACAATTTTACTTACAAACTCGTATTTGAATGGAAAAATATTTTGATTCAAAGTAGTTCCTTTTGTTGGCATTAATATCATTATAATATAAATTCTCCATACGTTAGTGAGACTTGACATGCATAGAAGTAGGCATTGTTAAACTGTATATTTATGTGATGTGATGCTTGTCATTTTAGGATTATTTTCATTCCATTCTGGGACCTACAAATTTAAAAAAAGCTCTCGATGAAGCTGAAATACTGTCAGACAGCCTTAAACTCAGGTATGTAATATCGTTGATGGCTAAAACATTGTTCCTTATTCCTCGTGCCAAGTGCAGGTTTTCATGCTATTTAGTAGTAAGTAATTGCACTTGAGTAAACCACAGGTATGTGAAACTCTTGAGAGCTTAAATGTATTCCCAGAAGTCTTTTACTAGAGATAATTTTCACTGCCACACACTCCAATAACTTGTCATTTTATACACTGTCTGCTAATTCCTGATAACTTTGGTTTGTTGACAGTGTCTCCTGGTTTTGTTTATTGACTAATAAAAAGAAACCACAAGGTCTGAAGTACATATACAGTAGAGATGATCAAGAGCAATTTCCTCCTCAACCTTTTAATGATAAGGTCTTCTGAGCCCAGATATATTAATGAATGTTCCTAATAATGAGATATGTTAAAAAGTCCCCCTAGTCTGGATGTAGTATGTACTAAGAAGTGCCAGGTTTTGATTCTTTAGCCATACCTTTCCTCTGCCAGTTACATCCATTTATATGGAATGCACAGTTCTGCCAGTGTGTAAATGAGCAGATGCTAATGAGCTTTTGGTTACCTGACTGACAGCTGTCAAGTTATATCTTTGTGCCATAAGCCACAAAATTGTTTTAATAAGAAGTTGTAAGGTAGGGTCTGTCTTTAGGTGATATTTAGCACAGTAGTTCTTAGTTCCAGCCTTCTCTCCTTCTTGCATCCTTAGCGACTCTTTCTCA
This sequence comes from Trochalopteron elliotii, assembly GCA_024734555.1. Taxonomy (NCBI): domain Eukaryota; kingdom Metazoa; phylum Chordata; class Aves; order Passeriformes; family Leiothrichidae; genus Trochalopteron; species Trochalopteron elliotii. Next base: position 1,422,158 of record JANPWX010000378.1, read on the forward strand.
CTCCTTTGACTCTCTCTCTCTCTGCAGCTGGGCACATTTCCCTTCACAAGTGCCATGTCCCACCCCCCTCCTCCCAAGTATTCTTGTGAAAACTTTTTTTTTCTGTATGCCCTCCAAAGTGCTAAATCTATAAAGTTAGTTCAGGTGAACTGTGAGTGTAGTTACATGTATGTGAAGAGGGACTTTGCAAAGATGTCTCATGACACTGTGTATGAAACAGGTTTTAGATTTTCTTTGTTTAACTGAGTCTTACAATTCAACAGAGCTACAAATTCACTCTAAGAGTAAACATTGAGAGAATCAGAGAAACCCAAAAGGTAGAGATTGTTGTTTAAATAACTTTTTTTATGAAAGGAACAGAGTTTTGAAGTTGATGCAGTAATTTTTAACTACTCTGGCAAAATGTGTAAATATTTAAAGGTAACAGAAATGAAACATGACTCCAGTGTAACTACAGAAGTAGTTTCAAGGAAATTATTTGTATAATTTCTTCCCCAGGCAGTAGGCCAGCAAATAGTTTGAATGTTAATTGTTAGCTAAAAGTGGATCTGCTGAAACTTGTATAGGGACAGGAATGCTTACATGAATGACCTGCTATGTGCTTCAGAAGTACAAATGGGAAATTGATGGGTAAATATTTCACACTGACCAAGTTAAACTAAAATCTGAAATATGCTTTAGTGTCATTAACTCGAAGTGGGAACAAAATGCTCAGTTCTAAGTTACAATGTCTGTGCCAAATCAGAAAGCCTGTTTCAAAAATAAAATTAGACTTGCTGCCTCCTTCCTCTTAGTGGGCAATTAGTGCAGTAGACTTGGAGGTGGAATTTGATTGACTGCTCTGTGTTATTAACACAGTACTTTTGAACTGAAATACAGCTGTACTGTCATCGTTATTTTAACCCTCATTATGCAACATCTGGTTAAAATGAGCACTTACACAGTTCTGTGTTCAAGGTTTACTTCTTGGTTTAGCCATCCAAATTGTTAGCTCAAACATTCTTTTTTGGTTTTACGATTCTAGTAACCCTTAAACTTCTCAGCTGTATTAAATGGAAGTGAATGCTATTGAACAGTGATGTGACTGTACAAACCTCCAGTCGGTGATCTAGAAACTGTAGTTTGGAGATCACTGGCTTACAATACCATGATTGTCCTTCCAGTGGTGAAAGGCTGGGAGGGTAATTTTCAAGTCTGAGGCTGTATGAAAAGGACAGTTGTGTGCAAGACCTCATCCCCCAAAACTCCTCAGTGAACACGGTTCTTGCACTGGCTTCCCTGTAGGCCCAGTGTTTGAAACAACACCAGGGCACAGGTGAGCACATCATGGAGTCAATTTACATTCTGAAGGTGATTATTGTATGAGTAGTTCTGATCCCACTTCTCAGAAAAAGCAAATTTAGACAACTGAGCTAACTTATTTCTCACTAGCTCCATTGCAAAACAAAATAAAATACCTGGGATGACTGTTGTAATATACTGGAGCTTACTTGTAAGTCACTAATACCTACTCTTTTCTGGAAAATGAAAAACATTCAGAGGTACCATAGCTAAGCATGACCCCAGTTTAAAGAAAAAAATAGCTTTACAATCTGTTGCTATGTAATAGGACTCAAACCAAGATTTAACAATAAGAAAACCAACCCTAATGTGGGAGAGATAAGACCACATAGTTAGGAAGCAAAATGGAGTTTGTTGGAATACAAAGACTGACAATATTTTCAACTTTTTAAAACTCTAAATACTTCTTATAAAATATTTGTCTGGAGGCTTAGTGATTTTGATATTAATAATCCAAGGTTAGCCAAAACCACAATATTGAAAAAAGGCACTTTTTTCCCCCCAATAGGTACGAGGAAGCTGAAGTTCGGAAAAAACTTGAAGAGAGGGACAGACAAGAGCTGCAGAAAAAGCAAGAACCAAAAGATGATGGAAAGAGCTCAGCCAAAAACTCCTCAGAAAGTGCTGTGGATTCCAAAGGAAAAAGCCAAAGGGTAAGTGAAGATGTTTACAAACTCGAATTCAGTCTGAATGCATAGTTTCAATCTAGAATTCGGTCTCTACTAGTAGCTATTTCCAGTTCAGAATCAAGGTGGGAGTTTTTTGAATTAATTTACACTCTCCATAACCCTTTTTTGACATTTCTTTGGAGTACATGAAGTCCTAGAAGCCTCCAAGTCTTGTGTAAGGTAGACTGAGCTTTATGGTAAAATCAAATTTTATGCTAGAATTAGTGCAAGAATCATATGCAAGGAACCCTAGGTAATGGTGACAAACTGATGTTAAGGATAATATGTCTCCATTTTAGAAGGTTGACTTTTTAGCAATAGTGTGGAAACAGTTATTTCTCAACAAATGCTTCAAGAATTTCTTCTGGTAGATGCTGGTGTCCTAGGCTGTATTACCTTTTTAAGTGTTTTCTGTCTAGGCAGGACAGCAACCTTGGTATCTTTTGAGTACATTTGTCAGCACATCTTCAGAAGCAGCTCCCTTGTGCTGTGCTTCTTCCTGTGGTTTAACTGTCTGACCAGTTTCCTTCAGGCTCTTTGAGAGAAATTGTCTGTTGGCCACCTTAGTTCTGAGTATTAACACACCAAACTGTTTTTTTTTTTTTTTCCCTTACAATACAGATTAATGGTGAGACGAAGCATTCACTGGAAAAAAAGGATCAGCCTGATAGCCTGAGTGGTAAGAGATGCAATGCTTACACAAATGTGAAAAAGGTTTCTGTATGACTGTGCACTAATCACCTCACACCTGCAGTTCTTCTCAGGAGTTATTTCACAGTTAAAATATTTTGATGAAATTCTAGTATCCTGCATTTCAGTTATAACAAATTAATAATTAATTAAGCTCTGTATAAAGCCTTCATTACTTTCCATGAATTTAGAAAGCTGTAGTTAGTTTTTCAATTGTTCAGTAATTAAAGTTGATCTAGTCCTGAAGTGGTCAGGTTAGAAAGAAAAACAGCTCTACAGCTGATAGGCAGGGCTGAAATATGACAGCTTACTCAGTTAAATACTGAAGAAATTTTTCTTTTCCCCTCATAACCTTCTGCTTTTTGTTCTTGATGACTATGTGAAAATGTTCTCTAGAGTTCTTAAGAGAAACATCTGCAGCATGTAGTTCACAAATGCTTGGCTATATAGCTTGATTTAAATAAGACCACAATAAGTTAAACGTGTTTATCACTGAAATATTCAGTATTGTCTAATCTAACAGATTACTGCAGCCGTGGGAGCAAAAGGTCCACGCTGTAATGTCTCACCTCCATGACTTTGTGGGACTTTTTAGTTCTCCATCTGTTTGCAGTCTTGATTGCACCAGTCAGATACCACAGCCATTCATAGCTATCTTCATTTGTAATGTAGCTTCTTATATGTAATTGCTTCTCTCTTTCAAGGAGCAGTCACACCTGAGAAACTGTTTGCAATGATGTCAGACAAAAATATTGAATTGCTTATAATGGATGCTCGAAAATCAAAGGATTATCAGGAATCCTGTATTCCAAAATCAATCAGTGTCCCAGAAGAAGCAATCCGTCCTGGGTAAGACATGATGTTAAATGGGAATGAAATATTTAATTTTCTAAAAAATCAGATGCTTTTAAAGCTTGTACACCTAGTGTCAGAATCCCTGCTGTGTACCAGTGGGTGAGATGTATGTGCACAACTCTGTTCTTGCAAGTACTGACCTCAAGACAATGCATATTTATCTTCTCCAAGCACATAAACATCTGTGGATTATATATTGTTGCACAAAATATTACTGTTACATGAATCTTTAAATGCATGTTAATACATTTCAGAGATACTGCTTATCTGATTGAAACTAGACTCCCAGAGGATTCTAGAGATTCATGGAAGAGGAGAGGACAATTCCATTATGTTGTGCTTCTAGACTGGTTTAGTTCTGCTGAAGACTTAAAGCTGGGAACAACTCTTCAGAGCCTGAAAGATGCACTTTTTAAGGTTGGCAAATTCTATCTTTAATTCATTAATTAATTCATCTCAGTAAATAAGGTCTTGAAGCACTTGTATTTACAAGGTATGTGGAGGCCTTAATGACACTTCAGTTGGTTGAGTTTTCAAAGCCTGCTTGTTTTGATAGCAGAAGTAGTAGTTTGAAGTTTCAAACTGTACTCTAGTTGAGGACAGTATCACTTATTAAACAGTAGAATGATTCAACTCACCTCCTCAACAAGCAGCTCATCAACTTCGAGTTCTTTGCTGACCAAGTTAATTGGGAAAGTCCTTTCAGTCCTGTTTCTCAGGAAGTCACCCTTGACATTGAGGACTGGAGTTCAGAGATAGTTCAGGCACTTCTCCCTCTTTATTGCTTTACAGAATATTCTCTAAACCCTGTGTCTTGTTCATGTACTAATACTGAGGATGTCAGTAGGAGGGCAGGCTGAAGCCTGAACTCTTAAGGGGTTTCTGAAAGTTAACGTTCTGCTTTCTAAATCACAACTCCCTCAGTAAACATACCAGAAAAGAAACTGAAGCAAATATTGTAATAAAAATACTTTTCTGCATAGAGGATTGTTATGTGAATTAGCAGTAGGTGGCTCTTTCTGTACTGGAAATACTCACACCCTGTTGTAGGCAGAGCCAGGAACCCAACTGTGCTGGGCATTTTCCAAACACAGAGAGGATCCCTATTTTTGCAACCTCTTTAATTTTTGTTTAAAAACTCTCAAAAACAATCTCTCAATTTAATAACTAGGCACAGAAATGTCAACAACACCATTAAGCTGTAAAAGTTTTCTTTCTATTTATAAATCAATTAACTTTAAACTTTTTTTCCATACAGTGGGAAAGCAAAACCATCCTGCAGAATGAACCTCTAATTCTAGAGGGAGGTTATGAAAACTGGCTCCTTTGTTTTCCCCAGTATACAACAAATGCTAGAGTAACTCCACCCCAGCATGGCAGGACTGAAGCAGTGACTGTTTCCTGTAAGTATAAAGGATGACACCCTACCAAACACTTGCAGTACTGCAGGAGTCTTTGATTCATTCAGGTGTTTTTATGAAAGTCTTATTCTGGCTAAAAACTAAATTTTTATTTGGAATGGGGGGTTTATTCTGCTTTTGTGGTTTTGTTTTGCGAGTTCTCTTATGGTTCCTGTCCCCCCTCCTGCAGTGGATTTTACATATCCATCTCTGGAAGAGGCAGCTCCTATGCCACCTATTGCTGCTGAAAATGAAGAAATTGGAGATAATTTGGAAGAGAGACTAAAATCACTTAACAGACCAAACATACACGATGCTGCTGTTCCAAAATCTGACAGTTCCTTTGTAGTTAATCCAATGTCAGTTACAAGAAGTATCCCTGAGGTAAGCTTTTGGACCTCTTCCTGTTTTTTCAGTTAGTAGATGGTTAATCTGTTTGAGACCCACCACACCCAGAACTCTAAATCCACAAGCAAACATACTCAATACATTTGTTTAAAGCTTGTACACACTCTTGGTGGTCTGTGAAGCTGTGGTAACTGATCTACAGAATTCTATGAAACTAAATACACTTAACAAAGCAGCAGAATTTTCCATAAATGCTTTTACAAGAGCATTTAAGAAATTCAAGGTCAGCAATTGATCACTAATTCAGAAATTTTACAAGTAACCTTTCTACTTTAAGCACATAGGATGAAATACGGAGAGGACAGTTAAGCCATGGCTTACACTGGCTATTCCACAGGTTTGATTTCCAGCCACTGCATCTTTCTTCAAATAATTCAACATTTAGGTGTTTTGTCACTCAGGAGTTTGTTTTTTTCCTCTCATGTGAATAAAGCTTTGTAAAAACACGTTGGTAGAGTTCTTACACTAAAATAATACTTTTCTTAGGAGACAAGGCTAAAAGCTCTTCACTTTCAGCCTTCTAGATACAGCCTTTAATATGGGTTTCATTCAAGAGACCCTAAACTGTAAAATTTAAAGACCTTATTTCTGTTTATCTCTGAACCAGATGGGCTTTTATTTCTTCAGAACACTCACTCCAGCGTCAAAAACAACCTACTAGCCTAGATCTGAGGATAAGCCATTCTTAAATACCCCTTCCCACCAAGCAGATGTGCCTTTAAGCATGTGCTTTGTCACATGATTGAGAGACCCCAGCCCACATTAAGGTGCCTGATTGCCCTAAAATGTTCACCTTTGAAAGCTCAAAAACAGAGGGTTGGGGTAATCAGCGTATAATGATGTCCTTAAGGTTCTTTAGGGCTTGTTTATTAGCTCACACTTGGAATGAATACCTAATTTTACTAACAAGCAATTTGAATGAGCTGATTTAATGAAATGGAAAGATTACTCTCTCTGGTAGAAGTCAACTTCCTATCATCTTTATTCTCTTACAAATCTCACTTAGGAAGAGCTTAGCTAAGAGAGCAGTAATAGTGAATTGTTCTACACTCTGTGTTCTGCACCTGTGTTACAGGTGGATCGTTCTAAAAAGCCTTCACTAAAAATGCTTGATGATAACAGAGCAAAACCTGCAGGTGCAGTCGGTGACAGCCAGTCTGGTGAGAGTGGAAGAATCGTTCCCGACCGCTCCACGAAGCCCCTGCGTGATGCCAGGGGAGCTCTGACAGAGGAAGAAAAAAGTCGGGTCCACGCAGAGACTGCTGCTCTGTTAGAGAAAAACAGGAGGGAAAAGGAACTGAGGGAGAGGCAGCAACAGGAACAGAAAGAGAGGCTCAAAAGAGAAGAGGAAGAACAAGAACGAAAAGAAAAGGAACAAGAACAAAAGGCGAAAGAAGAACAGAAGGAAAAGGAACACAAAGAAAAGCTGCAGCAATCGAAAGAGGACAGAGAGCAGAAGGAGAGGGATGAACAAATAAAAAGAGAACAGGAGGGAAAGGAACAAGAAAGAGCACACAGAGAAGCAGTAGAAGCAAAAAAGCAAAATAAAAATGAACCAGAAAACATTGGTGCAAAAAGGATTGAGATTGACAAAATATCCATGGAAGAAAGAGAAAAGGGGACTCGAACACCAGAAACACAGAAACGGGCACTGGGTGATGCATCTCAGACCTTTGTGACTGTTCCAGGCAAGGTTAGTGAAAAAGAAAATCATCATCAAATGTGAAGTAGTAATGCCCTTAGATCATTCTAGTGATAGTCTAGTTTTAATCAAGCAATTTGAAATACATAATTGGATGTTTATTTAGACACTTTTTACATAAAAGTTGAGGAGAGAGTTAAAAACAAGACATAAATAGATGTTTTTTTCCAAGACAAGCTTGTTTCTTACTTGTAGGTAGGCAGCATGAAATCCCCACAGGATGATAAAACTTCCCACTCACATGGAGCTAGAAGGGATAATGGTTCACAGACTGCAACCCTCTGTTTCAAAAATAGAAGCCTGGTGGTATTTTCTCTCTTGTACCAGCTTGGTACTGTTGTGTGACGTTAGGGATATTATGGTGTCACAAGGAACCCTTTAGTGCCCCCAGCTGTAGAAACACTGGCAGAACAGGATTTTGTTGCCTGGCACAGGAAGCAAAGCAACACCCTCAGCTAGGATTTTTGCTGAAAACGGTCCAGTTCCAAATCTTGGGGAAAGGGAGGAGTGTCACAGTTCCTTCTTTCCTCAGTCTTGAAAAAAGTTGCAAAATTTCTCAATGGACAAACCATCTGATCATAAAACAGGAGCCACTTGAGAAGCTAACAATGGAACAGATGGCTTTAAAACCACTTCTCAAGAATATACATTAGCATACTTTTCTCTGTAGTTGCAGTTGTGATTTGATCAAATATTGATGCTTGTTTAATCCAAATGCACAGGAAAGCCAAAATAAATCTTCCTGTGCAAATTTAGTACGGTCATTCATGAGCTTTTGACTGACAGAGCCACTTCGCATAATCCCAAAATGAGGGCCTGTGGTCAACCAAATTCATGTTGGCTTCACAGTTTGCCTTTTCCATGGAGAGGTTTCACCAGTGAGGAGTGAAAGGGGAAAAAAGCCTGAAATTCAACAGTAAATTGTGAAGCCCACAACTTTTAGGGTGGAAAATAGCGTAGGTGGAAGTTCTGCACTTTATTTCTGAGCTGTTAAAACAACAGAACAAACTGTAATACAACATTCAGTTTCAGAAACTATTCCAGTGAATTGCCTGTAGCATATAGAAAGAATCAAAATTACCTGCTTTAACCATTCTGTTGTGGTACATGCATTTAAAAACCAAAAAAGAAAGTATAACTCTGCTTTATCAGCCTTCTTTACTGACACGCAGGATGAAAATTGAAGCCTTCTCTCAAAATCTTTTGCAGCAAACGGGGGTTAAAGGACAACCAGACAGTGGAGCTCAAAAACCAGGACCCCTTAGAGAGGATTCTGAACAAGATACTGAAAGACTTAAAGTAAATACAAATGTATTGTATGTAGCCAAAATAATCAAGCACAGATGCTTTATGATTATTATATTATGTTAAATTCCACCTCATTTCAGTTTTTACAGTCATCATCTTAAGAAAATACTATGCCATGTTCACAGTGTTCAGTTGCTTTTTTTCATTTGTCATATTAGTATGAAAAAATATCTGAAACTTTGATTAGAAGTCGATGTATTTCTGGTGGCATTAACAAGCATTCGCCACACATTCGTCATCTCATGCATACACCTTCGAGTCCTGCTTTAAGAGGGAAAAAAGCTCAGCATTATGTGTTTAACAGAAGCACATACTCCTACTATTTCCTGATTCTTTGGGGAAAAAATTGAGTTTTGAGACTTTCAAGAGATTGAATGGTTTGGTTTGTTTTTTGGTTTTTTTGGAATGCGTCAACAAATGGGTTTTGTTTAGATTGAGCAATAGAAAATACTCAATTACCATTACAATACATTGTATTTCTATCTATGATTAAGGTTTTTTTGTACTGTTTGCACTGAATCATGTAACTCCATAGAGAAGTCACAGGCAGCTTGTTGCTCTGCATAGGTAACTGTACATACTTTTCTCTTTATTAGTCCCAGCGGGAGCCATTAATGAGAGCACGAAGTGAGGAAATGGGAAGGATAGTCCCAGGGCTGCCTGCAGGTTGGGTAAAGGTAACTCCTCTTCTGATATCAAAATCAAACTGTCTTGTGTCGTTTTGTCCTGTATTTCACTTGTGTCTTATTTCTAAGTTAGATCTTGTTTCATTATTTTTTACTCTCCTTTAACTTCCACACAATTACTTTCTGAATTTTAATATTATTTGTAATGAAACTAGGACAGTTTATCTGCTGTTCCTGGTATTTGCTGTTTAATGGGCATTTCAGTGAAAGTGCTCCCTCCTACTAAATTTAATCCATTGAATGTTGAGGCCAGTCACGACTTAATATCCCAATGTCTGAAAAACTTGTGCTGTTCTTATAATAATTTAACAGGTAAGTTAATGATGTATTTTCACTTGGGTTTGAAACTATTTGGGTTTTTTTCCCCAAGTTCCTGGATGACATCACTGGAACCTACCGTTACTATCACTCACCAACAAACACTGTCCAGATGTACCCACCAGAAATGGCTCCTCCAGCCACTCCTCCCTCAACCCCTCCAACTCGGAAAGCCAAGCCAAAGGTGACTGTGGAAAGGGAGAGAGAACACTCCAAGCTGAAACGCTCCTACTCATCCCCAGATATAACCCAAGCCATTCAGGAGGAAGACAAGAAAAGAATTCCTCTGACTCCTGCAGTCAATCGTGACAATAAGTATGTTTTTTGATAAGTTAGATCACAATTTGGGCAATATGACAGCACAAAGGACTTTCTTTGTGCTTAACCAACTGAAATTCATTACAGTTTTCTAAGTGGGTTTGAAAGGATGCAAGAGCAATAGACTGAAATTTCATTGCTAAAAGTTCAATGTATAGACCAGTTACCCTTGAGAAATCAATATAATATTTATGTATTAGCAGGAGTTTCAGAGGTCACAGTCCATTAATTGGATGATAGTTGCTTTTTAAGTTCTGTTATTTGCATTAACATACTAAAAGACTATCTTCTGACAGTTTGTGAAATGCAAATTTTCAGATTTTAAACTGTATTCAACAGCTAATTCTTCATCTGTGAATCAGAGAAATAAAGGAAAAAACCCCATAAATCTCACAACTGATGGTGCCTAAAACTCAGCCTCATTATAGGCCAGTATATATGGATTTCTCACTGTTGCATTGGCTGGTTTTGAATACCCTAAATTTTGGTATTTGGTGCAAGGATGGTCCAATCCCTGTGGGTGGAGGGGAGGTATGGTATCTGTTGGTTTATGTGCACGACTTTGTCAAACCTGAGACTCCTAAAAACTAATTTCTTGCTTACAGGCCTGCCTGTTACACGAAGGCAGAAATCTCCAGGCTCTCTGCGTCGCAGATCCGGAATCTTAACCCCGTGTTTGGGGGATCGGGACCAGCTCTGACAGGGCTTCGTAACCTGGGGAACACTTGCTACATGAATTCCATATTGCAGTGTCTGTGCAATGCACCTCACCTGGCTGAGTATTTCAACAGGAACTTGTACCAAGCTGATATTAACAGGTAACAGTCTCTCATCTGCCTTTACACTTGCCAATTCAAGGAGATCACTTAGTGGGGCTGTTTGTTTTTCTAAGTAGGAGACAAATGGTGACTTTTAGGCACTTGGACATTTTCAAAATTCACGTGTCACTAAGTAGGTTTTACTGGAGGATGATAATTAAATTATGGTCACCCCATTCATAAAATACATGTGTTCTAGAGTCTCCTAAAACTAAACTGAATATTTAAATAGTTCACAAAACATGCTGAAAACAGCTGTACCTTCCATCTGGAATGTGGAACCGAATCACAGTGCTGACATAGATGAAAATTTAACTCAGTCTAACACCCAGTTTTCCTTGGTCTAAAGAAATTATTTTAAAATTGGGATCATGTCTTGAATTAAAAACATTAATACTGAAACCCAGTTATTTGAATGGCTCAGGGTTTTTTTTTTTCCTTGGTCTCTTATTTTATAGGTCAAATTTCCTGGGGCATAAAGGTGAAGTGGCTGAAGAGTTTGGTGTAATTATGAAAGCTTTATGGGCAGGACAGTATAAATACATCAGTCCAAAAGACTTCAAAATTACAATTGGGAAGATTAATGACCAATTTGCAGGATATAGCCAACAGGACTCCCAAGAATTGCTTCTCTTTCTAATGGATGGCTTGCATGAAGACCTAAATAAAGTAAGCAATACACTTTAATTGTATATCTGTCAGATGATCAAGAGAAATAAATGTTTTAAATGCCTTATTATTCCATAAGAAGATTATGTTACTGCAGCCTTGTATAGAAAGAAATATGAGTATTCAGAATTAAAGTAGGAATTCAGTATGAAACAGTATGAAGTGGAGAAGCCTCACTAGACAAGAACTGGATGGCTACACTGACATGTTTAAATACTCTTGTGAATATTCAATCATGTGCTTGCCTATAGCTGAGCCTTCTTACTTATATATATGTTAATATATTGCTCTGGTATTTAAACTTCTGCTTACCCAGGCTGACAACAGGAAAAGATACAAGGAAGAAAATAATGATCACCTTGATGACTCAAGTGCAGCAGAAATAGCCTGGCACAAACACAAGCAGCTCAACGAGTCCATTATTGTGGCCCTCTTCCAAGGGCAGTTCAAATCCACTGTGCAGTGTCTGACGTGTCACAAGAGGTCCAGAACCTTCGAGGCCTTCATGTATCTGTCATTGCCACTGGCCTCCTCCAGCAAATGCACTCTGCAGGTATGGGGCACTGGAGAGAAACAGACATTCCTGTGGCACTTCATCATGGTGCTGCTTCTGCTCAGCCCCTGCTTGGAGGGGTTGGTCAGCATTCTGCTTCGTTTTCACTGATCTGAAACATGAACAGATCTGAATCTGCATTATTCTTAAATTCTTCTAAGGTTTAAAGAAATAGGTCATCCCTTAAAAGTTTTAAATTAGATGCAGGATGGAAATACTGAAGCTACAATAGCAGCATGTATATTACTTGCTTTGGTAGGTCACAATATAAGTGTTCTGTGGTTTTAAACAAAATAGTCTGTATATTTTGAAGGATGCTAATTAACATCTGCAGTAAAATTTGCTTCCACACATAGATTTAAGTCACTATTCCTCAGTGAAATGTAGGATGCAGATAACTGATGCAGGTTAACAACCAAATGGGAAACAAACATTTTTGTTATGCTTCCATAAATGCCTGCCATTCACAATCTCTGTTTATATTTTGTTTTAGGAATGCCTTAGATTGTTCTCCAAAGAGGAAAAGCTCACTGATAACAATAGATTTTACTGTAGCCATTGCAAAACTCGAAGGGATTCTTCGAAAAAAATAGAAATTTGGAAATTACCACCTGTTCTTCTTGTGCATTTGAAACGGTAAGGAAATGGTGATTGTTGAATATTAATTAGAATGAAATGACCAGGATTTGATGGAACTGGATTGTTCCAGGGCAGTAGCTGAGCATTTTTACTTAGACAAGGTCACAGCTATATGTTACGAGTTGTAATGTTGCAAGAACTTTATTTTTATCTGATGCTTCTTTTATAAGGCTGTAATTCCCAAGGCACTTTTGCAAGTGACCTCTTGTCATTTGTGCTAAGAAGCACATGGGCAAGCATTAACAGAACTGGGGGCTTCAGCTGAGATGACATCCTGGTTAAAAACAGGGAAAACAAACATGCTTAGTACACTTGAATAGCTTGTGAACAACCTGTGACTTTTTGTGATGTTTTTTTTAATTCTCTAGATTTTCCTATGATGGAAGATGGAAACAAAAGCTTCAAACTTCAGTAGATTTTCCACTGGAAACTCTTGACCTCTCACAATATGTTATTGGTCCAAAGACTTCCTTGAAGAGATACAATCTGTTCTCAGTATCGGTGAGTGTTGTGGCTTGAAAGCAAAACGAGTGAGACGTTCCAAGTCAGAAATACAATTTAATAGGAAGAAGAAAAAAGGATAAAATAAAATAAATGCAATAATACAAAAAAAAAAACCCACTGACAGAGTCAGAATACAGCTTGAGCGGGATGATGGAAGCAGTGATCTCACAGAAAGGTCTGGTAGCTCTGATTCTCTGGGAATCCAGTAGGTAAGGTCCCTCGTCCCAAATCCTAGATTATATCCAGCTGAGAATGCTTGGCTCCTCCCCCTGGGTGGAGCATCTCACAATGGGATAGTGAGTCATACAGGGGGTCCTTAATGGCTCATTAAAGAGAGATAACGCCCGGTGGGAGTTATCTGAGTCATGTAGCAGGCCATTAACAGACGACCTATTAACAAAAGACACCTTAACAGAAGACACTTTAACAGAAGAGGGAGGGGGAACCTGGAAGGACAGTGCTTTAACAATTGGTTTCAACAGTTCATGAAGGTGGTGATAGAATACTTTGTGCATATCTTATACTACAACCCAGGACAGTGAGTAACCAACGTCACATTTCAAAATCCAGCTGCACTTTATGGCAGGACTCAGAGTAGCCTGTGTGATTGAGCCAGGTTCCCAAGCTGCATTGTAGCTGCAGACTAAGTTACCTTCTAAAAAGAACGATTGGGATTTAGTAAAAATGTCATGTTGTAGATTATTTCCCTAAACAGGGAAGCAATCACTAATCCTTGCCTTGTGTTCACAGAATCATTACGGTGGGCTGGACGGGGGGCACTACACAGCCTACTGCAAAAACGCCTCAAAGCAGCGCTGGTTCAAGTTTGATGACCATGAAGTGTCTGAGATCTCAGCGTCCTCGGTGAAGTCCTCAGCTGCTTACATTCTCTTTTATACTTCCTATGAACAGCGAGCACTAGATATGGCCACGTAAAGGAATGTGGGTCAAGGAAACTGGTTTTCTTTCTTCAAGAGCAAAGTAGGCCTGGGAATGCATATAAATATGCAAAACTAGAGGAGACATAGTCACTGGAGGAGAGGGAGGGCTGCAGCAGGGTCCCTGCCAGCAGGGCTTGCTCAGGCCTGGAGCAGAGCTTAACAATCAGAGACTGATGGGTAACGCTTGTGGTCATTCTGCCATCTGTGGAACCATTTACAAGCATACTTGCATTACTGTTTATTTAAAAAAGAACTATATTTTTAGTCTGCTCCAAAATTAAATTCTAGCTTAGTCATCTGAAATCTATTAACAAGTAGTTTAAAATGTCTTAAAAGCCCAAGGCATATCTCGGTTTATTTTTTTTTTTCTTTCACTGTTAATGGCCTTTTCACATTTCTAACCTTAAGCTTGATTCTACTGTGAATACTCTAGAACGATGTAAACAGTTAGGAATGTAAGTGTACATATTGATTGCATACTTGCACATCAGAACTATGTATATAATAAAATGTTGTCCTTTTTGTGAGAATCTCTAAAACTCAGAGGATTGCATTTATTTGCCAGCTCTAAGTAATTGCAACACTACTTAATAAAAAAGCAGAGCTGTATTATTTTTTCTGTTAGCTTTTGTCACTATTTGTGCACTTCAGAGTTACTCTAAACAAACAAGAGTTTCCTTTTTAATTTTTTAATATAAATTTTCATGTACACATGCATTAAAAACCTTAATGAAGAAATTATTTAAAAATATATCCTGTTAAATGTATGTTTGGGTTCGGTTTTTCATTCTCAGCTTGTTATGTAATGGTCAAGAGTATACATAATAACAGTCTGAATCATATTCACACAGTTTAAAGGTTCTCCAGATTAAAAAACCCATAGTGTTCTGCATAGAGCTGATTAGTTTAAGAACTTCTTTTAATTGCACCTTATGTACTTCCCTGCTGTGGATTGGAGTCAGTCTTCTGTTTCTGTTTAGGTTGGCATTCAAAAGTCTTACATTCTGAGCTTTTACTTGTCTGTGTCTGTCTTGCTGATGGAATTAAGACCAACTTTGAGTGTTTTCCAGAAGCTTACAAGCTGCAAACAAGTTTGAAGTGCTGGAGGAACAAAACTAGCATCAGTAGAACAATGCCTTTTTCTTTCTTTTATATTAATGGTCACTCCATCCTCTCTTTTGTAGCACACAATCTGATCTGGTTGTGTGCTTTTGCTTTAGTATCCTTCTGTTAGTTCCTGAAAGGCAGCTTAGAACAACCTACCTTTACCAGCAGAAAAACAAGAATTTCCAGGCAAGTGCATCTGTGTGTTCAACATCCATGTTCTTTTGAGGGGTGCAAGGAGGTTGTGATGGAAAACAACCCTTGGCCCTTGTGCACAGGGAGCAGATGCACGTTCCTTCGTGGCTGAGAGGCTGTAACTCTCCTTTCTAGGAATCACTTCCTGAAAGACCACAGCAGCTGATGAGTAGTGCACATGCTCTAGTTTATTGATGAAACAGGAGTTGGCTAATGCTGCTGGTGAATTCTAGGTGCTGCCCTACTCAGTGTTGACTTTCAAGGACTAACATGGTCTCAGTAGCCTTGGGAGATGTAGAAGAGGAGGTAAGCTGTGTCAACCTGCACTGCAGAATCTGGGATCTTGGTGACCTGGGCATCATCAAAGCTGTACCAGTGTTTGGTGACTGAGTGCTTGCAGAAGGCCGTGTAGTGGCCATAATCCAGATCTCCAGCGTGGTTCTGTAACAAACAACACAGTCTGGTGAAACCAGAGTCCTCTCCTGTCTGCTTCCCAGCAAAGCTAGGAACTGGCAATTGTTTTATGTATGTGCTTGAAAAAGATGGGACAGAGGGTTCCAGCCCCTTTTGGCTTAGGTCAGGGAATGTTGATTCAAATAAATCCCTTCAAACAGAGTAAATGGATGATGATCATGCTTATTTATTTTGCAATTACATTTGCAACCCAACTATCAGCCCTGATACAGGTCACTGTAAGAGGGCTGCACTTCTTGTGAGCCATGTTCTTATTTAAAAACAGGATTCATGCAGGATCAGCCTGTGAGTTTATTTTGAGGAGGAATTATGTGCCAGGAGTACATTCTTTTAAATTTGGGATGTTGGGGAAGATGGAGAAATAATGTCTCTGTCCTTTCCTGTTACTGGATCATGTCCATGGCAGGTAAAAAAAAAGTGTACAATAAAACATACATTAAATTATGAATCATTATATGTGAAGTCCAAACCAACACAAGCTTCATCTGCTCCATGAGGCAGGGCACTTCCAATAAAAGCAGGAAGGGCAAAACTTACCACTACAGCACACAAGCTGTATTCTGTATTGTTGCAACATGATGGGGAGATGTAGGGAGAGAGATCCAGATCACTGAATGGGTAGCAAACGGTGGTTGAGAGTTTCCTTCTGTGCTTGTCCTGCCAGGCAAACCTGAAATGAAATTTTGAATGATTTTAAATGACCTTCAACTTCATTGCTTAACTGACTTTCCTAGGAGGAGGGAAATCCAACAACTGACTACCCAGCATTTAGAAGAAAGATCTCTATTAATGTTGTGTGTTGCAGTAAACTTAAGAGTTTTTTTTAAAAAGAAAACTTTTACTGCAGTAAAAGACAGAAAATGCACTAAACCCACATGAGATGTCCAGCAAGAAAAGCAAAGCTCTTGCTTCCTGATCCTTCAGTCAAAGCCTGAAGTCAAGTCTTTGCATCCTATACATTTTGGACTGGACTGCAGTGCCAGTGTCAGCTCTTCTCTCATGCCAGACCCCATCCCTTCTCCCTCTGTAACTCTGAGTACATCACTGCACTTTTAAACATTTACAGTGTGGCCAAGAGCTGCAGCTGGGGACCACATGTCCTTGGAGAACGTTGAGAAAAGTGGATGCTGAACAGAAAATTAAACAAGAACTTCAGATAACAGTTCTGGGAAGCCAAATCATCCCAGAGTAGTTTTCTTTATAGGTGGAAAGTTGTTAAGGAAAAAATTCTTTAGAATAAATTCAGCATCTGGCTATGGGTGGCTAATGAAGTCTGCTAACCTGGGTGCTCCTTTGCTGATGCACCACTCTGTTTAGGCCTGATTTAGTAAAGGGATAAACAAAACCAGAGTGTCTCAACTGCAGTAGTGGCAAGCAAAACACTGTGTCAGTCCTGCTCTTGGAACCCAAGCCACAAGCTCTCTCCGTCACCACAGGAACTGATTCACAGGGATCATACAGGGACTGAATGAGCCACTGCACTGAGCTGTGGTCAGTCACTGCTTGGTGGAGTTTTTATTCCCTCTGGAGAGCAGATCCCAAGTATAGGGAGAAATTTGGTGGGCTGCAGTACACAGGCAGAACACTGTGCATGAGAATTCAGGAATGCAACTTGCATGTTTGACAGCTGCATTTCTGTAAGTGTCCTTTTAGCTTTCAGGTATCAAAAGTACTAAGTCCACTTATTTGCAGTGATTTGTTTCAGGCAAACACAAGTGACTGTCCTTCATGTCTTACATTACCCAGGAACTGGCTCTATCCTACCCCACTTAGACTATACCTCTTTAGATGAAAAATAATGATCTGTGGTGCCTTGGTTATGGAGGCCTTTACTGTTGCATCTTGGTTGCCTCCACACCAGTAGCAGTGGATTTGGTTGTTCTGAGTCAGCACGTCCGGCTGGAAAAAGCATTCCAGGCAGTCCTGGCCAAGGGAAAAAAACAAACATCACTTGATGGAACAGATCTCCCACCACCCCTGAAGGTGCTAAGCAACTTAGGATGAATTTGCTCCTCCTTACTGAAGTGTGATGCATCAAGGCTGGCATTACAAATTTGCAAGACGAAGCAGCCAACATTGGCTTCCATTCTCCCCACCAAAGTGGGAAATACTTGGATGACTGGAAGAAACCTTCATGGCTGCTACTGAATGATCTTAATACCCCTCATTCCCTGACAACTCGTGAGCATTGCTCCTATAACCTTACCAGTCTCCATGGCTCTGAGACCAGTAAAGAGACCCCACTTCTCTAGAGACCAAATCCAAGACTATCCATTAGTTCCCAGGAGACCAAAGTAACTAATCCCCAGCATCTTTCCAATAACACCCATTAGTCTAAGCCTCTACTCCCACATGAAGCAGAAACCAGCAGGAATGTGTTGGCTGTTGTACCTGCAGAGAGCACACTCTGGTGGAAGGGATGGGCAGGGAGAGAATGGTGAAGCTCTCGGGTCTGTCACTGAGGGCTCTGCATGTCAGACACCTGATGGCATAACTGAGCTGTCCCTCAAATAACTGTGTTATAATAGATGTGCCTCTCAAACTCCTTGTGCTTGCTCCCACAGCAGGGCTCACTGTTTCTTGGCTTGGCTACACAGAAGGAAAAAAAATAACAAAATGTAGATAAGCAATTGTTTGAGAAGTGCCTTCACTTGGTTTTAATAGGTGCTGCCCACTGCCTGGGTTGATCATTCGTTAGTCTTGCCACAGAACTTGGCTTTAAAATGCTGTTACTTTACTTGATCATACATGCAGAGTAAGACTGATTCCTTTTCTGAGAGAAAAGTGACAAAAATACAACAAATTCAGACATTTGATAGCATTAATTGCTTGAAAAGCTCTTTATCAGTGGCTCTGAAGGGGAGAAAAACATGAGGGTAGGGCAAATGTGAAGTTTTCAGGCAGATGAGAAAGTGGAAGAATATTAAGCATGGAAGGAGCAAGGAGACGGAGAGGTTAAGGGCAGTAAAGCTACACCAGCATTGGCATTTAGATTGGGGCTGCAAATTGATGGAGCATTAGACAAGAAGCAAATTAATAATTGTGTGTACATGGGTATAAAATAAAGGTAGAAAAAGAAAGTTATTTATTAGTGGCCCCATCATGGAGTTCAGAAGAGGACAATAGGCAATTGTTACATGGAATGCTATCATAAAATGCAGAGGAAACAGCTGTAGCTCCCAGAACACCACAGCTAGGCTCTTACCTCCTTGAAAGCCTCGTGGAGGTCATCCAGCACACAGATGAGGAACTCCTGTGCATCATGTTGAGTCGTCCTGCTAAAAGCTGGGTACCGCTTCTCAAAGATGGAATGAAAAGCCTCAGGGGAAACATAGTCAAACTCTCCAAGCCACATGTCAGACACCAAACAGCCAAAGGCAATCGCAGACTCGCCAATCTCCCTTGGAAGAAAGGGGAGAGTTTCAGGTGATGTATGAAAAAATAATGTCTGCCTTCAAATGGGAGCACATTTGAAACTCAGAAATAGAGAAACTCAGAAAACAGATGCAGGTACAGTTCAGCTCTGGCAGCTGTCACTTGGCCTGAGGGACTCTGCAGATCCCAGAAAGTGGTAGGAATCATCATCGTGACAGCAGTAATGGGTATTACCATCAATGTGGCAAGAAAAGTACCACACTGAAGGGCCCAGCAAGGAAAGAAGCTGGGCTCTCAAAGGAGAAGGAAACCAGCTGGTGGCCAGTCTGACTGGAACTGCCTGGGGGGAACTGGCAGGTACCTTGGACATTCCCACAGGAACACATACCCTTTTGGAAGGAAAACTGCCAAGCAGAAAGCTCTCAGAACTGTGAACAAACCAACTCACTCGTGCAGGGCTGTGTTCCACCTTCCTGAGAGGAAATACTGCACCAGGGGGGTCAGGCTGCAGAGGCACTGCAGCACCGCGTTCATGTAGCACGTGTTCTCCAGGTTCTGCAGCCCTGTGAGCCCTGGGTGCAGGCTGCTCATGGCCTCCAGCTGTTCTTTGGGGGAATACCTCCATTTCCATGCCATCCTTCCACCTACTAAGAGAAAAACCCACAACAGTGGAAATCTAAAATGCTACGGGGTTCCTTCTTTATAAATTACATTCACATTTATTTCCACCAGGTTTATAGTGGTGAAGACTTTGTCTTCCCCATTAAGCTCTTTCCAATATGATAAGATACATCATTATGAGGTATTATTTAAACACCTGAGGTTTTAGTTATTCCTAAAATTCCATTCAGTTACTCCATACACAGTTACTCAAAAACTACAACCATTTGTGAATAGCCATCTTTAGGGCAAAATGCTAAACAGTGCATATTACATTATATTTCATTTCCTCAGGGGTACAGTACTCACCTATTTTCTAAAACCATAGGATGCAGTCCAGATGCAACTATAAACAGGTTGTTCTTCAGATTTTTGCTAGAAAATGTTTCTTAATTCACATTAGGAAAATTTTAGTAGGTTTATTTCTGGGCTGCACAAGTCTGTCCTGGACCAAACTGTCCTCATCCTCAATCAGGCAGTGGAGAGGCTGAACAGACTCTACACCACCCACATGTGCTCATCGATGTTACTGCTCTTTTTTAGAGGCTGATGTTCAACTCTGGGGCAGGACAGAGAACTCTAAACCTGCAGCAATCTCCATAGAGCAAAGATGAGCAGTGCCCTGCGTGTTCTGTCCCGTGTTCCACCCTGTCAGCCCAGCTATTCCTGCCCCAGCCCCTTGTGATGTCACACTGGGCAGGGAACACCTGGGCAGACCTCCCTCTATCTCCTTCCATGTGCCAGCCACAGCAGAAAACCTTGGGAGGAGAGGGGCAGCCACCCCTTCCACTGAGCAGGGAGCTTTGGCCCAACAGACCTTTATCCATATTTGTGTAAGGATTTATTACTGCCATGCTCTGCTGGAAGGGCAGTGATGACAGAGGGTGTTGATCATAAAAGGATGGAGCTACCTCAAAACATCATAATGAATTTAATTTCTTGGTGTTCTGAAGATTTTCCTGAGAGGAAAAAGAAAAGGTATGGCAGATGGCTTTTAATTAGCTACGTTAATGCAGTTCATCTCTAAATTCCATATGCCACTGAAAAGCAGCAGTTTTTCCCCTATTTTTAACAGGCAACTTGGGAAGTAACAAATATCCACAGAAGAGGTCCATGAAGTGATTATAAAAACTTCATCATCTTACTTGTCAAACTTCAAGCAAAGGATGTCTCTGGCACTCCTGGGACAGCTGTCACTGCTACTGACCCCTCAAAATCTGATTTAGTTTTGTAAATGGAACTGGATATGTTTAGGAATGTGAATCAAGACTTTGACTTACTATTTTAATGTAACACAATACACAAATCCACATGGGTGCAACCTACTGCAGGCTCTGGGACCGAGAATTAACTTCCCATTACTCTCATCACAAAGTGGATTATTGCAAGGAAAAGTGTTAATTGTGAAAAGAAAGATTAAACCATCAGAAGTTTTTTCAGAAGCTTTGTTACGTGTTAAAAGATCCTATTTTTTTTCCCAACTAGTCTTTTAGGAATATTTAATAAGAACTGTTGCTACCAAGTCTCCAGCTGCAGTCTTTTTCCCTCCAAATTCCTGCAGTGTTAAGAGTTATCCCATTAAGTGAGATGCAACCACAAAGAATTAAAGTGTAGGAAATCACTGTCACAAGGCTTAAAAACCAAACCCCTCCTTTTCCAAATCACAAGGCTGCTGAGCAGCAGCTAAAAAAACAGCTCCCCCAGAGCTGTGTATTTTGCCACAATGCATTTGGGATTGGTTTTCTCTGAAATGTTCCATCACCTAAATGCTGCAAGAAAGCAGTCAACAACTTTGGTGCATTAATCAAAAGTCTAAATTATGCAGCTTAATAATTTCTCTATATGAGAAATACTCTTTTAAATACCCTCCTAGTAAGAAATTCACTGAAGCATTTCAGATTTTCACTAAAAATTAATTAGAGAGGGTTTGAATTATATTCCTATATTTAAAAAGCTAGGTTCTAAGAAGATATGCCAATACTTAAGCTCTTGGATAGTTAGCAGAAGTTCCAGTTCCATCACTTTCCTCCTTTTTGGTAATCTAAAGGAAATTCAAAAGCTAAAGGATCACAACTCTTCCCTATTTATAGAGCATTTCAAGACTGATGAGGTTTCAGCAGAGGAGTGACACTTCATGTTCTCAAACAATTTGAATTTCATGGAATAGTTTCCATGTTCCTACTGCCCAACATGAGCAGGATGTGGCACTGTCCAAACAGAGTCAGGTTGCTTTTTCAAAACAACTTGTTTTTTCCCTTTGCCACCACTTTTCCAATTCCTTCCCTAAAGGGTACTTGACATTTATGATTTTTTTTTCTGCAAATATGAGGCAGATCCCTTCTGAAAGTTATACATTCCTCCCCCCTCAGTTTAGACATACACTTTTCATGTAATTCAAGCTGTAAGTCACACAGAATAAGCTACTGCTCATGCCAGGCAGATATAGAGAAATATGAACAGTGGTAACCACTCCAAATCCTAACAGACATCTCCCAACCATATTTTTCCCTTTTGGTCTTGAAAAAGCTTCAGGCCTGAGTCACTGCAAAGACTGAGCAGAAGGAGCACTCCCCATGATCACTCACACCCATCACAAGGTGGTCACATCTGTTTATTTTGCTAAGAAATGAGTCACAAGCAGAACTACTGAAGACCAATAACATGGCTAAAAAACAACTGTGCGTAGTTAAGTATTTGTCAAGACAAAGGAAGTTTCCCAGCTTTTACTTACAATTTTCTCAAAATGTTTTTCTTCTTTCATACACTGAAATTTGGTCACATTTTCAAAACACCTGAGACTCCTGAAATGTCTCTCAATTTGCAGAGCCAGTCACACTTACAGACTCAGTGCTGCTGTTACTTGGCATTAGAAAGGTGCAGGTACACCTCAAATATCTGCCCATTCCCTCCCAGCAACAGGAGGTGATGCAGTCAGCCATCTCTAAGAAGCACCTCCTAATTAAACATTTCAAGAGCTGTTTTTGATTCACCTTCTCATTAATCCCCTCAGATGTGTTTGACAACTACGACAGTTTTCACTTTTTTACCTCCCTAGTTTCTGGTGTTGGCCAAAGTTGTGATACCTCAAAGGCAAACAACTGCTTTGATCCAGCACAGCAAATTCTCTTTTTCTGCATAAAGAGTTACTTAAATTCACCAAAATAACCTTTCAGACTGAGACAGAGAGCAGAAGTCTGTAAACAAGAATAAATTTATTTTAGATTCTTTAAAGATTTAATGATATACAAAATGTATACAGTATTATATCCTTATAACATTTTACCTTTCCCCATCAAACATAAAACACCATTTAAACAACTATTGTGTTCGTGCCTTAGGTCTGTATCTATAAGATACACTACTGAATAAAAAATTTATAGAGCTATATACTGCCCTTTTAATTAAAAATTACAAATTAGTACCTATGTAACAAAAAAAAAAAAATCGCAGCATGAAACTTCAGTTGGACAACAGGTTCTTTTCTTGCTGAATGCTCAACAATATTTGGGACAGTTAAATTACATTTTATTGGCATGAAGGTGCATTGCAATCTCCCGTACTTTACACAATTGCTAATCCAACCCTAGTCTCTCTTAAGTAAGTACCACAAATAACATAACATTGAAGATGTTTTCTACACAATTTTAAATACATTTACAAGTTATGTGTACATTCGGTTTCGATATACTGGTTTTAGGAGATCTTTGGAAGGCAGAACTTCTGAAGCAGTCACTACATACGTACAAGGGAAAGCACTTCCAACTTGTGTTCTTACAAGGCAACTTATTTGGACCAGCACAAACTAATTCTTCTATTAAATATGATTATACCAGTCTATCATGGCTTTGTTACTATTTGACAGTGACTTGATAAAATTGAAATGTGTAAAACAAGAAATTTCATTATGCACAATTCAGGCTCTATTTCACAAAACAAAAACAACCAAGCCCAGTTTTACAGTTATGAAGCTGAAAGAATCCTGATTCAGGAGACACTCTCTCTCTCTTTTGGAACAGATCAAGTTCCTACCTTCAACTTCAGTCTATTGGCATCTTATATACACCTCATTTGGCTCTGTCCTCTTCAGAAGGCCAGATTAAAAGACACCTGGTGATAAAATATTAGTGGAACACTTCCGAAAACACTCTTGAGAATACTCTGGCATTACAGAGGTAGGTGCTTTCTCCTGGTTTTGCTCATTGACAGTAAGACAAATGCCAAAAAGACAAATGCTTTACCTTAAAACATCAACTACCAAAATCCTTTTGGTGGAAGGCATATTTCCCACCACAAGACTACAGGAAGAAAATCCTCCACTACACCAAAATAAAATAAAAAATAAAACTTTCTGCTTAAAAAGCCCCTTTAAAAACACATCTGAAATACTTGTCATTATTCCACCTTTAGAATGATCAGCTGCCACGCTGCTCTGTAGATGGTCATCACAAGTCATAAAATCCTTAATTATGGACCAGCCAAAATTCCACTTATATGACAGTAATCCTTCTTTTGACTAGTCTTTCTTTCCATTATAGTGAGGGAAAGGTAAGTGACAACTTTGTGAGGTTCCACAAAGTTTGAAGGAAGCCACTGAGTTGGTCACATCATCAGAGCATCAGACGAATGGAATTGGCCGGATCGGAATCTTTGGTGCAGCTCCCAGGCTGAATTGTCAATTCAGGGGCATCGTCCTGAGGAAATATGATCTTGTCAGGTGTGTAGTCATTCCTCTTCAGATCTGTACAAACAGAACAAAGTCACAGTGGTTACTGTTTCTTGAGCTAGTAGAATCAATGGGGCATAAACGTCTAGCAAAGAATTGGATATGCAAATGCACTTATAAAGAGCAATTCCAGGATATGCACAGTCAAAAAAGGATGTTTTTATCATAGGTGCAATCAGAAGCCTGAAGTCAAATTACAAAACTGCTGTTCATTACTTGTTCCACTTTCACAATGTGTCTTGATGGTTTCATTATGTGTCATACAACATCTCATGAAATAGGTGTCTCAGAAGGAGGGCACTGCAGCTCTTACCAGGAAGTTTCAGTTTCCTGCAGCAGGAATTACAGTGGTGCTTTGCTCTGAAGTTTTTTATTGCATCCTCTCCCAGATTGGCTGGGCCGAACACCATATCGTATGACCTTAGAAACAAAGTGCACACAAACATCACTTGCATCTCTTCTCTTTCCAGTGAAAACACTGTAATACTTTAAGTCTTTCTTTACCCTTACCTTTTTTCCCCAGCTTTTATCACAGAGGGATCTGTCAAATTTTCACCAACACCTTCAGACAACACATGAAGAAAAAGTTAAAATCTGATACACTTCTGATTACATAAAACCCACGTACACCTTGGCCCCAATGCAGGTTTCAAAGCCAGGGCATTACCTTGCAGATCTAATACCAACAGTTCTCCTCTTGTATACTCGTATGTCCAGTGGCTGAAAGCCAGCATAACCTCCTCCAACATGTTAGTTGGGATTATTTCATCACCATTATTGTTATTATATTTTCTAAACTCTCCGGTCATGCACTCTTCAACTGCAAACCACTGGCCAGCAGAGTGGCAATATAACAGGAAAACTTCCAAGAACCTAGTAAAAAGTATGTTTAATGAATATAGGTCCAAAATAGAGATCTATCATTACTATTAGATTTTTATTTGATTTACTACCAATTTAAATACTTTTAAACGATTATACAATGGCATTTAGATGATGACACTAGATTAGAATCAGTGCAGAAAATATCAGTGGAAAATACTGCCAAGGACAATTCTGCTTGCCACATTCACAGCAATATTCCAAGATATATCCACATTATGAGTATCTTAGTATATCTGATGCATCTGTTAACAACCCTGTAGGCATTCCCCTGAGCCAAAAACATGCAATAAAATGGCAGTTTAAATACACTCACCTTGGAGAGTATGGGATGGACTTGGGCTTCATCTGGTTGAATGCAAAGGTGAGCTTCTGTGCTGCTCTCTGCTGCTGAATTTCCTGTGAGTCAAACCCACACCTCATTAGCTGCATTATAGAACAGGAAACAGCAGAGAGCCAAGCAGGCAGTGGAAACAGTGTCTATTCCCCCAAGACAGGGTAACAGATCACTTGCTTTTTAAATTATATCTGTATTTTAAGAATTTGAGCTCTTTGATTAAATAAGCCATCCTGAAGCAGATTTTTTAACCCTTTTGCTCACAGAGAACCCGAGACTAACTTTATTTCTTATTCTAGTAAGTATATACTAGTTTACAGGTGGGAAAATGATTCCTGTTTAACATATAATGCCTGTCCATGTTTAATAATTGTCAAAGACAGAACTTACTCTCAAGCACAAGTGCAACACAGTGTCCTCCTTATAAATGCTTGACCAAGTATTCACAACTTCAGGAAGAAAAGACTTGATGATATAAAGATGTCCTGATTTCAGGATATCATACTCTGACCACGTGCACACAACTTTGAGAGCTCGACGTAAACCTCCTCCCATCTCCTCTTTACTCAAGAATTCAATTTTAGCACAGAGCCCCAGCTGTGACCAGGAGGACATGCTGTTGTTCAGGATACTGGGGGAACTTTCTTCAAGGCGATACACAGTGACTGGTTCACCTGCAGCACAGCACAAAAAGCAATCACTGAGTTCAATCTTCCAAGTTTAAAATTAAAAGCACCGAATCCCCACCATTTCTTACTACAAGCTGCAGTATTAAGTCATTAAAAACATCTTGAATTAGCAAAAAAAATTTAAACTGCCCAGTGGGATGACCCCTCTGCAGCTTTTCTTCACAGAGCTGCAAAATTTGTCCTCCTATTTAAGACCTGTTAATGACACTGTTACAAACAGCACTAAGGACACTGATGTAAATGTCTGTTTACAGTTTAAACAAGTGAAGACAACTTAAAGGAATATTTCCAGAACAGTTTGTTATAAAACTGTTAGTACAGTACTACCATCACTGTAACACCGTTTCTGAGGACAACTATAATTAAATCTACATTTCATAATCAAGTGAGTTGCCCTAGAAAAGGTGTCATACTCACACATATTTCTGAGCCTTCTAAGACAGAGACTAGACTACTTTTAGTTCATTAAGACTTCAGTTTCACACTTGCTGTGAGAAACTGTGAAATTTGCCTTGATCCTTCCATATTAAAAGGATCAAACCAAATTAGAATCCATCTAAAGTTTGCTTTTCTTCCCCAAAAGACCACAGGGAACCAGCAACAAGACAATTCTTACCTCTTGGAGGCACAGGAGTGAATGGAATGCTCTGTGATAATCTCATCAGGTTATTTCTTTCTACAGCTAAAGGAAAATTACAGCATTTGTTGAAGTTTAAAGATCTTATAAATGTCAATAAAAATACAAACATTAGTTCATAAGAGGGACTGACCTGAGTAATAGTAATTAATATCCATGATAGGCTTGAAAGGAGAAGCAATGCCTGAAAAGAGATTAAGGTGAAAAAAGAAGAAAAAAAGAGATACTCTTGCTACTAATTTATTTACTCAAATACCACACACAAAGATCAATTGCCAAGTAACTAGAGTTTGAAAAGGATCTGCTGTGAAGAAAATTAAAAATTACACTTAAGTCTTTAGTACCTCAGGGGAAAAAATAAAAACTGTAGTGCTTAATGATAGGCTGTTTATTTAAAAAAAACCAAACAAACAAACCCACAGTATTGTGTGTCCAATAAATTCCAAATTACCATCAATTAAATACATTCCCATACAAGACCCAAGCAATTGGTTATATATAAAAATCTCTCACCTTTAGAGCAGAAAGAAAACTTACCATTCAATGCATCTTCTTCTGATGGCCTGTGAAATGCCACAAAAACAACAGTCATCTTCCAAACTTACTCTGTACTCCCTGATTTTGACACATCATCCCAGGTCACCTTGTTAACCTCACAGTACCACTTTTATCCTGTTAACCTATTTTTCAAGGTCAGTACAAGTTTCTTAATTACAAAACAGTAATGGAAAGCTGTTAAGTAATCTCATGTTTTTAGAGCTACACTTTAAATACCTCCAAGTCATGCACAACATTATATAAAGTTTGCATCACAAGAGCTCTTTCCCACAGAGGCGCCTTAATTAAAACTTGTTCACAACAGCTCACCCTTCTGTTATCAGATAAATCAGGTAATGGCTTTAACAGTTAACTCAGAGGGTAATTGTTAACAAGAACAATGTCTGCACGATTTCAGAGGTGGTTACAGTTTGAAAGGTTGGGTAAAGACCTTTACCAGGAAGCAAGCTGCTCCCTGTGTGTCAACACAGTCATTTTCATGTTTTGCCCTCCAACATGTGACACCATTAATCTAAACAGAACCTGTTAAAGCATGATGAGAGCTCAGCCTGACCCACCCATGAGCACCTGCAGCCCAGAGAGCCAAGCCAATCCTGGGCTGCATCCCAAGAAGAGTGACCAGCAGGTTGAGGGGGGTGATTCTGCCCCTCTGCTCTGCTTAGGAGAGCCCAGCTGGAGCATTGGGTCCATCTCTGGGCCCCCCCACAAGGTAAGAAGGACCTGTTGGAGAAAGCCCAGAGGAGGCCACAAAGATACTCTGAGGGCTGGAGCCCCTCTACTCCAGAGACAGGCTGGGAGAACCTTTCAACCCAAACCATTCTATATGACAGTTCTATGATTCCAGTGAATACATTTGGTTCCTTATTAGAAGAAAAAAATTCAAACTTTGTGGGGTTTTTTTTCTCGTTAAATGCAACTAAATACCACTATAGCCAAAGACACCCAAAAAGAAGAACGGATCAAAATACAGAGTGATAAAATTGCTCCACCAGTAGAAAGCTTACTTACATTTGACTGCTATTTGAAGGCCTGCCTTGTAGCCAATCCTTTAAAACAAAGGAGAGGAAAAACAGAGGGCTTCAGTTTTGTAAGGAAAGCACAGTATATTCAGTTGGAGGTGGGGTGGTAATGTATTTTAAGCTCTTGGGGTACAGCATGTTTACTGGAAATAAACCAGGCTGTACTGAACTGCAGTTGAATGGAGACACCCAAATACAGCTGAGAAATGGTAACTACAATTAAAAGAATAAATAAGGCTCTATATTCACTACTGTTTA
This sequence comes from Trochalopteron elliotii, assembly GCA_024734555.1. Lineage (NCBI taxonomy): Eukaryota > Metazoa > Chordata > Aves > Passeriformes > Leiothrichidae > Trochalopteron > Trochalopteron elliotii. Next base: position 1,450,887 of record JANPWX010000378.1, read on the forward strand.
TGGATTATATAAGTAATTCTTTTCCTTAAAAGAAAAGAATTTTGATTTTTTTCTACAAACGGAAAACAGCACAGATTTTCATAGTGAGAACATACACAACTTCTTCCCTTAGTGAAAACAGGTCTCCTGTTGCCTCCTAGAACAAGCAAGTCCACAAATCAGTATTACTCTTTATCTGCTTCTTGTCCTTTATTTGTTCAGCTTCTAGTCCTGCTCAAGAATGTCACAGAAGGTTGATACAAACCGTCAGTAAGGCTGCTTTAGAGTCAACTTGCTGAGAGTCTTCACTCGATGCTCTCCTGCTCTTGCTGTACACTACAAATAAAGGAGATTTGTAACTGGACAAAGAATGGCAGCTTTCACTGTCACCTGTTTCCTAACAGTGAACAAACAGACAGTTTAACATAGCTCTCATGGAACAAGTCTGACCCACAACTATAAAAGAAGTTTGCAGTCCTAATTAGATCACTTTGCTTTTTACAACTCCAGCTGTCTGTGACAAATGAAAGGCAACAGAACTGAGCTGGCATAGATGGAAGAAACACAAGAAGCAGAAGATTCAAGTACTACCAAAAATGAAAATATTTCAAGATGATTTAACCATTTGTGTTTGCTTTGCATCTTCTTAGGGTACCCATGAGCAAGGCACGTTAGAGACAACATTAGGGGACCTGCACAGAGAGCAGACTTACACTGCTCTGAGTGGGCTGTCAGAGGGTCAGTGAACCCACCACAAGAACTGGACTGTCGTAGACCACTGTCAGTCTGAAGACCCTTAAAAAAAAAAAAAAAAACACACAAAAAAACATTTACCACCAGTCATCATTACCATTATTGCTTTCAGCTACTACTCTTGGAACACAATCTGCCCAGTTTTAATTTTTAGGACTGGCCAGGATTCTTCAAAATTTCTGGATGTACTTCAAATGCCTCACTGCACAGAAATGCACAAATTGAGTGCATGAATGCAGTTAAAATGCTCATCTCACAGTAGCCACCAGCTGTAACATTTTCAGGCACACATTAAGACTCCTGACCCACACCAAAAGAGTTCTTTGCAAGGGAATGCTGCAATAGAATTCAACTACAGAAACCTCCATTAGGCTGGATTGTTAGGGAGTTGTTACCACCCTTTCTCACCCTTCTATTTTACAGAACACACCCCACACACATGAACACATACACAGGCCTCTGTGTGTGCCTGTGTCCAAAATGTGTATCAGATGTGTGGTTGTGTGCATAAAAACTGTTTCTTTACATCCCCAAACACTAGAACTGTTTAGACCTATGTCAAGGAGACATCCAGTTTACAGATAATGAGATCAGAACAGAGACCCATGTCTTTACTGGAAAGAATACTTCAAGTATCTGTTGAAAATAATGTCCCTAATAAATGGAAACTTTCTTTACTTACTTGAAGTCTGGTTGTCTCTATACCCTCCAATATAGCTTTTTTGAAGTCTTCCTGCTGCTCCTACCAAAGAAACAAAGTAAATTGTTAACATTAACACCAAATGATCTGTGACAAAAACACACACAAAAAGCTTTTTGGTCACACATTATACTCATCAAAAGGTTCAAAAGAAGCAATTCAGCAGACCAGAAGCATTGCAAATGGTCATAATGCAATTCTCAGGCATATTCTCCCCTGAATGCACGATAACTGCAAATAGTAATTTGTATGTACTAATTCAACAGCTACATGGCAGAAACTAGTTTTCATATACATATATATATACACACACATATATACACATACACTCACACTACAGTACCTGGAAGGCAGGTTTATAATTAATCACTCTTCAATTTTAGTAATTTATTATTCTTTAAGGCAATGGAAATTATTCATTTTTGTTTATGACTTTATTAAAAAGCTTTTTCTTCTTGGAAGGATAACGAACAATTTTTGTCCCTTTTGAAAATTATATACCCTGCCATCTTGCTCTATAAATTATAATGAAAATCACTCTAGTCTTCCTAAAGGCTGATCTTGAAATTTATGAGCATAAAACATTGAGTTAAACACTAATTATGGGACGCTTAATTTTAATCTCGATTTACAGTTGTAGTCATCTTAGCTCATAACCTCAGAGCTTGTTTATTATTTCACTAGTATCCTATTATGAAGCAACAGTACTTGTTGGCAGTTAAGGTTATGTGAGTTTTCACTGGACTTTTTTTTAATCGTGAAGCAGATGCAAAGTGCAGTCTGCAAGGAATGTGTAAGTCTTTTGATTATATTTGGTCTTGGACTTTTTCCAAACATACTGTGACTTAACAGTTTAAAAGAAAATTATCCCCATTGACATAATTGACAAAGCCTTTCATGCTCACCTCAATATCAGCACTTCTCTCCTTCATTTTGCTGGCTGCCTCTTTGAACCGCTGCAGGTCCATGCTGTCTCTGTGACCTTTGACACAGTGAATTCAAAAAGAGTATTCAAAATCAAAGGCAACCTCCAATGTTCTGACCATGCCAATAGTCTGCATCACCAGAGCAAAGGGTTACAAACCACCTAAGGTCTGTGTGCCTGTTTGCACTAGGAAAGACATTACAAACATGCTAAAGTAAAGATCAGTGTAACAGTATCAAACTACTGCCTTTCCTGCACTGAGGTGTGGAGCACCACGTTCAAGAAGTAAAGCTAATATTTTAAATTTTTACTAAAGTGTATGCTCCTCACAGGAAAGGAACGAGGCCTGGATTACAGTACTTTTATGTATGCTTGTCAAATGAAGGGAAAGCAGACAGTTTCCTGGAGGTAGCTTTTACAATATACCCTTCATCCTCCCAGTTGCAAGAAATACTTTTCAGAATTTTCCCAAGCATGTGGCTTTACAATGAATGAAAATCTACTTGGCTTCACAATTGAAACCTGCACGGTACTATAAATGTTGTAAATTGAGGACAGTAAGAATGAAGGGTATGTTCTAAATGCTAGAGATGTCAGAGGACCATACACAAAAAATCTGGCTCCAGTAAATAAGTACAGTTAGTATTCAAAGTTATTAGTGGTGAAGTACATTTAAAGATTAGATAAGAGTTGTACAATCACTGTCCATAATTTCTGTTTAGCCTTGCTTTCTTTTTACAACCATGAGGCACTTGTACACAAATAGCTAATGTAGGTAACTTCTTAAAAATCCAAACTTCACAGCAGTAGAATAAATGCTTGTCTAGAGATTTAAATTTACACAACCTCAGCAAATCTCTGGAAGACACTGAGACATCCCTAAACAACTATAGCAAGAAAACAACTCTGCAGGCAACCTGACAATTCCAGATTACAATCTTCTACTGAACACTAAGCATACTTAAAGCATTATCTACTTTACAGGGATCAGTTAGTAAACCCACACCTGTATTTTGCAATGAATCTGCCACTGTTTTACCATTCAAATATGCAGGTAACTAACCAAAACCACCCCCCTTTTTACTGTTAAGCAGAACTTGAGGGGAGGCAAAATGTTGTATTGAATTAAAGGACTTTGGAAGCTGCCAAAACGACCCCAACGTAAAATAGCCCAGGCAACAGTGGAAGATCCCAGCTGTAACAGTGTTTAGAAATATAGTATAGGAGGAACCCTCAGCTTGACACAGATACCACAAAGATATTTGTCCAGGACTCCATCAGCCTGAGCAGTGTTCTGTAATTACGTCAAGAAATAGACAATATTTTTGATTTATGCAATCACAAGGCAGGAGCTTCATAATGAGTCACCAAAGGTTTGTCTACAGTGCCCGTACCAAGTCGTACAGCTGCTAATTGCCCAAAAGTGCTACACTAAACAACTGGATAATGCTTTTCAGAAAAAATATTGTCTATGTGACAGAATTATGGAGAAATTGTAATTTCAGTTAAAAAAACACATTCAAGCAACACAGGGAAATTAGAGATGTTAAATGCAAAAAAAGCAGAGCAAAATGGTAGAATAAAGTCACCTGCAACCGGAATACACCCAAAATACCATACAATTCTTGATAAGTCAAACCTTGTGGCTTAGATTTGGTCCACAGTTTATGAAGTAGTCCCATAAGGATGTTAGAACATAAATCTCGGGTTTGCAGCTCCATTGCATGGACATGCTGACTTTTGGAAAGTTCATCTTTAATATTCAATTTTCCATGTGAGCCGCCACAGTTGACTGTTGACGTCAAGTCGCCCGTTGACAAAGAGAACTTCGTTTGGGGCTTGTTCTTCGCTAACTTGACAGGGGGTTGGTGAGCACATTTGTCAACTCTGCAGCTGTAGTTATCATTAGTGTCGTTTTCATCATGAATAAAACCACAATTAACGTATCCTCCATTTTCAACACAAGGTTGGGTGAAAGCAAGGCAAGCAGAGCCAGAAGCAAGAGGATAAGAGCAGCTAATAATGACTTCAGGACATTCAGAATCTATTTTGTTATACTTACCCACAAATGCACCAAATTCTACATTATTATCTCCTTCTGTAGCCTTAGAGAAAACAGTCTCTTCATGCTTTGCTGAAGAATCCAGCTGACTTTTGCAACTGGGTCGAGATGGAGTGCTAACAAAAAACTTTGCTGTTGGGGATGTTACATGTGGCATGCTGTTGGATGAGTTGCCTAATTTTTTACTTTTACTAGTGGATTTTGAGATCTCTGCAGCCTGTATTCGTTGGCGGAGCTCTGGAGGGGAAATAGCATTTGAAAATAAGGCACTGCCTGAGGAACCTGCCTCTTGGAAGTTTTTTTCTTCTCTTCGGGCAACCAGAGCCAGCTCCTGACCAATTGTCTTGTGTTGGATTTCTTTGTCATCACGGATAGAAATGTTACAGAGTAAAGCATTATTGCTCTCAAGGCCTCCTTGTGGAAGAGAGCCAAAGACATTTCCAATGCTGTGCTTTTTCCACACAGATGATCTGAGAGAGCCATCCTCAATGAGATTCTGTGCCAAATGCTTTGAAATGCTCAGTTCCCGGGTGATTTCATTATGAACCTTGCTGGCTTCTGAGGCTTTCTGTGCTGTCAGTGTTTTCAGAGTATCCACAGTTAGAGCAGACAGATCCTGGAGGTGGCCAATCTGTGAATCTAAAGACTGTAATGACCTTTTAATGTAGTTGACACGATCACCAACTTCCTTTATCTGAATGCACATTTGTTCCACCCTAAGAAAAATCAAATTATGAAGCAGATATGAAATGTATTTTTCTCAATATGCAAAAGACACATGATTATAACCCTTTCTGTCCATTTAATCGAGGGGAAAAACAACTTTGAAATGTCACAACAATATGATAGCATTGGACTGTTTCGTAATACAATATTTGTACATACTTCTAAATCACAGAATTAAAACAGATATCAATAGATACAGCACTTTCTGAAATCTATCAGTTTCTTAACACATCATGGGAAACGAAACAATGTGATTGCCTCAGTTTACTGAGTGCTTCTACAGATCAAGAAGCATCAATCACATTATCAGTTTCTGCATAGCAATGGAAAGACACCATATAAAATTTGCATAAACACTTTATGTTCTTGAGCTGCATTTCTCCCCCTTTAAAGTACATTAAAAAAACCTGTAAAAGTTCTAATTCTCTATTCAGAAATTTTACTTGTAAATATTCTACCGTTCGAATGTGACTCGAATCCTCTCCTCACTTCCAGAATGGAATTTATCATCCTTTTCATTGAAATACATCTCAACACACAGCTCTTCAAAATCATGAAGTTTCTTCTGATCTTCTTCTGTCAGAAAGAGTTCTAAAGAGAGATAAACAGTTGACACATATGTAGTGAAGTTGCACAGGTGCTGTAAACTAATAGTCACAACTCTACAAAGGATGTTAACAATAAAACACCACAATAAAAACAAAACAGAAAAAAACATCCCCTACCAGAGGGCCACCTAAGACCCTTTCTCTCTCATTGCAAGAAAAAATGCAAAGTCAAAGATTGACAATAAAATAAAATGACAATAGTAATTCCAAGAGGATATGTGCACAATGTTATAATTCCGTACACTCCTACCCTTTAATCCCTTTATCTTTGAGGCAGAAGCTAGATTCCTTAGCTGGATTTTATTTTTTTTTTTAAGTTTCAGTTTTAAGTTTTATTTTTTTTTAAGTTTTAATTTTTTAAAGACATTTTATAAAAAGAAAAATATCTTCTCTATCAGCAAAGACAAGAAATCTAATCTGTTAGTGTGATAAGTTATTTTACTGGAGATTTCTAGGGGCTGGCTCTTAAAAACTCTTGAGAAAAGCACAGTGATTTTCAAAAGAATTATCAATATTGAAAACACATAAAATTAAGACCCACTTTGACTTTCTTCAAAATACATTTTATAACCAAGAACATGGTGCTTTTCTGACAGTTTGCTTTAACCATACCAAAAACATTACTGCAATGTTTTGGATAACTATTCATACTTGGCCCATCTGAAGTCTTGTCTGTCTTTCTTCTTTTACATATACAGCAGAACAGGGAAGCCATGTGGCTAAGAATGATCAGTGGTGGAGGCAGAACAGGTTTTTCATGGTAGGCCATAATGAAATGGTAACGCTGATACTTCCACACAATGTTTGAAATTGCCTTGACTTGTAAATACACGTTGCTGAAAGGGAACAGAACAATATTAACACACCAAGGTGGTTTTTGGGGTGGCGGGGAGTTGTTGGTGTTTGGATTGTTTTTTTAACACTTCAATAACCATCTTGAGTTCTGAAGCCAGTTAAGAGACAAAAACATAAACACGTTTTTTGCTGCAGAATTATTTTTGTGGAAGTTGGAACCACATTCAAGAGAACGCCACGTTCCAGAGCAAGGAGAGGGCTAAAGAAATTCTCCTCTATCAGGTACCTCAGTTTCTTTACTACAAATAATTACACTGAGATCAAATTTCAAGTTTGCTGAACAAAAAAACTAATTCTTTCTAACTTAACCCAGAATTTTATATCACACCATGTTAATTTTGCAGTCTGCCTTCAATGTTTGTGAGCTGCTTATGCCCATAATTCAAACACTTGCAGAGAACTATGAAAGACAACTTACTAAAATTGAACCCAACCAACTGAAGAACATTAAATGAATTTAGGAACAGGAGTCAATAAAGACAAAGGAACCATTTTGTTTGTTTTCTGACAAAGACAAGTTACAAAATGCCTTCAAATTTCTTTGAACTTCTGATTCTCCTGACTTCACAGACATGACGTGAAGCAGTCACAGCACACACTTCACTAACTTAGCCATTGTCTTGCAGTGAGGAAGAGACAAAGACCAGCCTTAGAACCTGAAAAAGCTTCTAGAAAATGGGATTGCTTTGATCTGGCATCAATTCTTGTCATCTTATTGCAATGAGATTGACACTTGTCCAATTATTAGCAAAAATTAACTATTATTTATATACTTACTTGAAAAATGCAATCAGGAGATTAACCATGATGATGTACTGTACAAAGAGGTAGACAGCTTGAAGAAAAGGGGTCAACCATGTTCCTGGGCCACAGAGATGAGCAACTTTTTCATCAGAATTATTTGCACAAACTGTGTTGGGAAAAAAGATACAGAAGACATGAACATCTTTTAGAACTCCCAGCAAGTATAGACACAAAAAAAAAAAAAAACCCTAAAAAAAAAGGTCACTTACATTTTGTAACAACCAACTATCATGCACCAGTTCTGCAGTTCCAAATGTCTTCATGCATTTAGGAACATGGTAGAAAAATACCAGAGATGTTTCTGGCTGATACTATGCTGTAATCATATTATTGGCTTTTTTAAAAAAAGCATAGTACACCACCACAGCCAAAATTTTATCATGATAGCTGTGAGGCAGAATTCCAAAATCTTGCTAGGAATAGCCTTGAGAAAAATTGTAATTATGTAGCTTTCATTCTAAGCCAATTAAGTTTTAGAAAAGAAAATGAAAAATCAGGTCACATAGTTATACAGCTGCAACCCACAAAAGGGAGATATTCCAATGAATGGAATCAATGCCAACAGTACTGGGACTTTCATAAAATTGGAATTACATGAGATTTTGAGAAGACCTTATCAGAGTAAGTTTTCTCTTTACTTGCTTCATAATTGCAGTATCTTACCATCAATTTCATAGGCATAGACTTCACCAAAAATCATCCAGTATGGATGAAACACAATATCTCTAGCAAGAGTCCAAGAGGGTGCCTCATCAGGATACAGTATTGCCTTCCTGGGAACACCAAAACTAAGTAGTACAAGTGCCATAATCACCACAATGTAAAACATGTTGGCCACCTATTAACACAAAAAAGTCAGTTAATCCACAAGGTCATAAATATGATTTCACAAGTCTAAAAACTTCTACAGTGACAGTGTACATTTGAGAAATTCTATGTATTATATAAGGAAGAGTCCAGGACACAAATATTTCATTTAGAAAATTTCGTTAAACAACAAGCCCTGTTAAAAAACCCCAAAACTATTGAGTTTTTTCTTGTCCTTTCTTATAACATACTTAGTATCCTTGGCCAAAGGCAACTGACCATGTTTCCCTTTCAACTTGAATACTATAAGGTACACAAGGGACAAAGAGAAACATTCCTTCCTAAAGATACCCAATAGCTGCACAAAAACCAGAGGTAGTTTTCCAAGGGTAGGTAACACAGGAAACACAGACCTATGCCTCTTGCAAGAAATTAAAGTGAGAAATGAGCAACTTGATGCGCTCATTTTTAAGGAATAAACGGGTTTGATTTTGTAAGAACCATTTTATAGAGGGAAGAGACACAAAAGCTCCCTCCACAATAATACATATAGCTCTCAAGCCTTAAAATGGTTTTTAACATTTGGAATAGCCACTGACAGTAGAGCTAGGTTATTTAAGTTTAAACAATTTTAATATTTTTTGTGTGAGATGACAAGAAGCACAATCTATTCCCAGTTTTCCACAGCACAAAACCATGAAGGTGCTTAGGACACTAAACAAGTTAAAAGTTTTGACCTAATGAACACAAAGGTTATAAATTTCAGACCTAAATGGGAAGCTGAAAAAAAAAAAAGGCTTCATCATATCCATTGAAGTCTTTGACATCTGAGAACAAAACAGGCCAGAGAAGAAGATTTGACATTTTTCACATTTGTGTAACAGGGATAGCTCTAAAAAGGAAGCCTTCTAATCAGTACTTCTTTTGAAACCCTTCAAGTTGTATTCCAGCTAGCCAATTCTGCACACCAAATTGTTATCCTGTTACAGCAGGAGAAGAAACTTCTAACTAAATAAAACTACTGAGAGAAGCTATAAATGGATGCAGTTGGGTAAAAAAAAAAAAAAAAAATCAGTAACAAACACAGTACTTACCATTTTCCCAATCATCATAACATAAGGGCCAGCCTGTTGATTTACAGCTAGAAAATCCAGTAATCGCACATACCAAAAAATTATATTCAGACAGTATGTTATTCTTCCAGCAACAAAGACGTAATTTTCTCTGTAAGTGTTTTCTCCAAAATTCCCCTTGGCTCCAAATCTTAATGCAAACCCGATGAAGAAAGTGACAATGGCAACTGTGTCACTGATGTTGAAGTAATCACTGAACCACACTTTGATCTTCTGATTAATCTTCCCAGCCTCTGACATAAAAATCTGTAAAAGAAATTAAGGTCAGGACATCTCATGTTTATGGCACAGGGACCAACAGTAAAATATGTGAATAACTAACATATTTATACTTGCAAAAACATAATAGCTATTCAAATGGGTAACTCTTAAATGCTGAGCAAACAAAACCAGTGTTGAACTGTGTCAGCTTCACAACAAGGAAAGGACAGTTTTGCTCTGTCTAAACAATTTATTAAGGAATTTTGGATTTAGTGCTTTTTGGTGATGTTTTTATTTCTTTGAGGCAGTTACTGTGACAAAACTGAACCCTACCTGCCTTCAGTTGAGCCTGAGGTACCGGGTTAAGGGACTAACTTCATCTCTCCCATTTAAAAATTATAACAGAACTTTTGTAGTCTCTTGCTGACCAGGAACACTGTAGTTATGATGGCTCTCCTGTGTCACTAAAGCTTTATTTTTGTTTTGATATCTTGGTCATAGCATGGTGGTAGAGCCTGCCTGACAAATAAACATGCATTTTACCCACCTTGTTTTGCAAGGCCTCCATCTAGCAGCCTATACCAAGCTTTAAGATAAAGGAATTGCATCATGTACTCTGATGTTTCTTCAGTTTTCTTCTTTACAGTATAGTTTAAAGCATACTGTTTTAACTGTTTTAACTGACAAAAAAAGGCTAAAATCCCAGATTGTTACAGGCATACCTCACGAATTTTCTCAATCGCTGATGTGAAAATGTAAGCAATAACAATCCACTCCTGAACAGATGGTAATTCTTCCATTTTTACAAGAACCACAAATGTGTAGAGCATGAGGAATCCTAAGTAGGCCAACTAAAAAACCAAATAAAACACATACATATAATTACTGAGGGATCTTTATAGATGTACCTAGAATCTTTTGATGTGGTTTACAATAAAAGCTTTAAGTAGGATTATGGGACTATATTTACCCCTTTAAACAGACAAGTTATTATTTATAAGGGGATACAAACATTTTCATCTTAGAAAAGGAAAAATGAATTGGTTGATTGTTAGCAAAGCTTCACTCTTAGTACAGCTATTTTCCTTTAGTACAAATTCTAGCATTTCTATTACAGTGATTGAAATGAAGCTGTGCATGCACTTGAGACTAATAACATGTTTATAGAACTGCTGCTAGCAATTGATGAAAATAATTAGTCAGAACAGAATTAAAATAAACCCAAACCACAGGGCACGGCACGTGCTTATGCAGTTTTGTATTTCTCATTTCTAGCTCAGCAAGGTAAGGGGTTTTCTGTCTGCTTTTTGGAAAGTGCTTAACATTGATTCAGTCAGAGCTACACGCTGGGAAAATAACCCAAAAATCTGTGCTACATTTCCAAATAAAATACACACAACACAGGAAAAAACTCACCGTATTAAACCAAAACTTCACAATTGGAGCATGATAAAACGCATAAAACTTCTGTGTAATTGGGAGTCTTTTAGGTTTTGCTGGAGTTTCCATGTCATGCTTTTCGAAAGTACTGTCCAAGATCCTCACTTCTTTAAAAACCTCCTGAAATAGAAAAGGATTGTTAACTTCCCACACAAAAATACATACTTTCTGGCACTAAATTTCTCCTCCTTGACTTAAAAATGTAATTATTTAAGTGAGGAATATTGTTTTTAGTATCTCCCTCTCCCCACATTACCATAGGTATTTCATCTGCTGCAGTCTGGAAGTTGTTCTCACTGTCATCCATTGCCATTTGATGTGCATCTTGAGACTGAGGAATATGTGACATTTCAGCCTTGGTCTTATATTCCAACAGCAGTATAGCAGGAGGGAGCAGAATACTCAGTATCACCTGGAAAACATGAAGACTAAGTGTAAATAATTTACAACTATATTAAAGCATCAGAATACACCAACACACAAAATAGCCTCTGAAAATATATTATCTAAATTTCACTTGCTTGCTATTGAGGGGAAAAACGTAGAAAATAATTAGTTATTACTTGTATATACACTTAAGAGCTTAGGATCACATATACAGAGTGTTTATTGACTTGAAGACATAGGAAATGGGAAAAAACAAGAAATTCCAAAATTCGAAGCTACTAGAAAGAATGTACTCCAAGCCTGAAGATAGAGATATTCTGTTCACACTCTGTTATTTAATCCACTCCCAGAAACTTTGGAACAGTGTATTGTTAAAGTGTATTTTAAAAGCATATAAAAGGTTGTGGTTTGTGGGGGAGAGGGGAGTGGTGTATGTTTTGTTTGGGCTTTTTTTTTTTTCAAATTATGATAAAAAAATGAGCTAAGGTATAGATGAAGAGAGTAAGTGAAAGCTATTTACTGTCATTAGCCTGTTACAAAGCAAGCAAGAAAACTGTTAATCAGTTATCAAAGAGGATTTTAGTAGGTCACAAGTTAAACGATGCTTGTAGATATTTTGTAGGAAAGTTGTATTTCATTTTATTTCTAGCAACAATTAGGTCTTGGTACCTAATTTCTCAAAGAAATATGCAACTCCCATTTTGGTTCAATTGATCTGTACCAATTATCTCTGTCTGGACCATAATTGATCTATATCACACAAAGGGCACCACTGGAAAACCTGTCCCCAATTTGCCTACTCTTGTTTCGGTCTGTGCCCTGCTTTTGCTCAGTTCCTCCAAAATAGGATATTCACAAAGCTTTTCTACATCAAGTCTTATGTGCCCCCTGTAAAAAGCCAAAATGCATGAAACTACAGTCTTACAACAAGTTTTCCATCTGTTAAGGGTTGTTACTACTATGTTTTTAGTAGTGGATTAGTATTCACATGATCTCTTTAAGCCTCTGATTAAAGGCTACTTGCCTGGTTTTTGCCTTCTATATTTCTGTACCTTATTTGAAAAGATAATAGAGTGTCAAAAGAAGCGTTTACAACAAATATTCCAGTTTTGATTATGTTATAGGAGACTGGTTTACAGGATTTATTAATAAAAGCTATAGTTGTGAAAGCTTTACACTAACAGCATTTAAACACACACTTTCCTTCCCTTTAAACATAAACTCCACTGACCCTTTTTCCATGAACAAACTGCAACAGTGCTTACTTTGTACCACGAATTCTTCCTCATGTTCAGCCTTCCCATCCACATATCCGACAACAACATCTGTGTGCAAGTGTGTGCTACAAATGGACGGAGCCTTGAGGACACTGCCAGCTTCAGACAGGTGGAGTTGCTCCAGTTCTTAAGTTCATAAGTCAGTAATTTCATTGCCATAGTTTCATCTTGTCGGAAGGACTGCTCCAACAGCTCAACTGCCAGCTGACCAAACTCACTAAAATGAAGAAAAAAACCAACAAAACAAAATATAGTATCTATAGAAATGACCATGAGTTTAGCATAAATTTTCTTGCACAAATTCCCGACTTGCACAACTTGAAGGGACTATTTATTTGTCCCTTCTGTATAGATGCACTGTAATTTTTAATCACAATACACAAATCTGTGACTTCTGTTGAAAACTTACGCATGCTAAAACACCTATTAAAACACTCTCAGAAATTACACAGAAGAAAATGGCACATCGAGTCTCCTTTTATTTGACTATAAATCAAGACTTTTAACAGCCCTCAAGAAAGAGCAATATCTAATATAAAGCTTCTACTAGAGTTCCACTTAAACATTTTTTGCAAACATAATTGTCTTCAAGTGTGCTACCAGAACAATCTATGTTTTGTTCATAAACAGCCCACTACTTTAACTGTAAATGTCAAGAAAATATTCTGAACAATAGGAATGTAATTTACTTGGAATACTGTTTCAGCTCTTCTGAAGTATCATCAACAAGGTCACTTTGTTTCGCCTCATAGGCCATGGACCGATAGACTTTGCAAGCCACCAAAGCTTTGGCCATGGACTCCTCGCCGTGCTGCCAGAAGAAAAGAGCCATCTTCTGCCTCTTCATCAGCACTGCCCACAGCAACAGCTCGTTCAGAGGATAAGCAAAACGTCTCATTTCAGGATCATCTATGTCAACTATTTCATCTTTGGTTCTTTTCTTTTTTCCCTCTTCTGCACCAGTGTCAATCTTTAAAATAAAACCACAAAGTCACCTTTTAAGTCGCTGTGCTTGGTCATGATGTAACTTGAAATAAAATGCTGAGTGATCCAATACCACATTATAAATAATTATAAAAAGAGAAAAGAAAATTTTTGAAGACTTGAAAAGCGGTTGGAACTTTTGTTCAAAAACTTCAGTTGAGTACAATTCATTTTAATAACTGTGAGACTGAATTAATTTGAATTATAGATCAAAGAGAAGCCATAACTAATATACCTACATACAAATAAAAAACTCATGGAAATTGCTTGTAGTAGTAACACATGGCCAAATCTTGCTCCACCTATCAAATCATGTGAATCCCACCTTCATTACTAGAACTCTGTCAAAGATAAGCTTTTTGGTCCCTAACACATCAAAGCCTATCCACAAGACTGTACAAAAAGAGAAATACCCTTTACAGAATCCTGTAAAAAAGCTGCAGTTTAGAAACAAGTACAAAGGCAAGGCTGAAATTCCAGCTTTACCAAAGTCAATGCAATTGCTGCTGCTCACACTCCAGTGGCACTTGGATCTCCAGCAGGCTCCCCACCCTTAGCTACTTGAAATAAACCCCAGCGTGTTCCCCTCACAACCCTTACCTTTGGTTTGTACGGCTGCGCTGTTTTGATGAAATGATTATGGCGCATCTTTTCCTTCTTGTCTGCCCTGTTACCAAAAGACTCATGGCTTTTGCACATCTGAGGAGTAGTACTTGAAGGATTTCGCCCAGATCTCTGCAACAAGGGGGAGGGGTTTGGTTACTGAAACATAGACAAACTTATATTAACCTATTAACAGCACAACCAGAATTCTCACTGGATGTTTAACACGGTTTCTTGTTTGTTTTCATTATTTTTAAGAAGTCACTAAATGGGCAGTTATACTTGTTGGTTAGTGTAGTTTGCACAAGAAGCTAAGATACCTGCACCCCAAGCCCTGGTGGAACTGCATGTGTGGTGTCCATTCTTCCCCAATGAGTAGGAAAAGAGGGAATCACAGAGAAGGAATTAGGATATTCTAGAATAAGGATGATGAGAAAAGAAACCTGTTGTTTGCCCTCAATCCCAAGACAGTTCTCAGCTCCCCTCATAGCCCTTACTACTGCATTTAGAAGAACCACTCCATTGACAAGAACAACAAACCAACATGGACTCAATCATTCTACAAAACACAAATGTTTGGGTTTTTTCACTGGAGAACCAATGGGCACGTACCCGATTGTTCCCGCTGAGACTGTTGTATATCGCTCTAAAGCGTTTCCTGGTGTAGGTGCACCTGTAGGTTCCTCCCATCAGATATTCAATAACCAGCCCCACATCAATCAGGTTGATTTTATACCCTGGAGGAAGATTTCCCTAGGAGTAAAAAAGGTATTTTGACTTTTTCAAGGTATAATATTAAACTTGCTTAGAGTGTTTCTACATCTTTTATCACAGCTCTAAATAGTAAATTTCAAAAAAGAAGCCTTTCATGATTAAAAAACTCTCCAACACAAAACACAAAACGTATTTACGTGGCTCAACAGTTGTTTTTAAAGAAAGACCAGGTTATATCTTCTTTTCTACATGAATCCCCCTAACAGAATACATACTCATTCCATTGGTGGGGGAGACACTGGGGGTTATTTGGCTATTGTTTTAACAGCAAAAATTTCTACATGCTGGAAGCACCAGCTTTCAATCCCCCCAAGAAGGAAAACAATCAAAAGAAAGAGGAAAGACAACACTCTTTGGGTTCAACACCTTTTAGGCAACAGGGGACCAAGCATACAACAGAAGCACTGTAAACTACCAAAATGTCTGCAGAAGTAGCTTAACACTTAAAATAAAATTCAATTAATAAACTGCAGATCAAACTGACAGTCAAATACAAGAAATTAACAAAAAATAACTGCTACTTTGACAGATTTTTACAAGAACAGCATACCTGTTTGACATCCCGAACAAGATGAAAGAGCGTTGGGTTAGTTGGGCCTTGTTTCTTTATAACAAAAGAGAGGGAAAATTTGGAATGAGAAATTAGCATGCAACAGCAACACCATAAAATGTTAATTTAAAAAACTAATTTAGTATATAAAAATATAATAAAATATAAATAAATATAATAAATAAACTTCTCAAGGAAGCTTCTCTACAGAGCTTTATTAGCTAAAGAATTCATTCTTTTTTTATTTTATAAATAAAAATAGTCTTGCACATAGCAAGACTATTAACACAAACCTAAGCCACATTTGCGTACTACTCACATCAGCTAAGTTTTGGTGGAAGGTTCTTTGTTCTGTCTTTGGATACTGTTATCAAAATTACCTTGGAATTCTACCTACAGCAACAAAATTTTTCTAAGTAATAATTATAACTATGCAGGTTGACAAATTAAACGCTTTCTAGAACTATTATGATGTTAACTACCAAAGACAGGATCTATCCTGTGAAGCTCTACAGATCTCAATTTTCCCTTTAGTGTCTACCCCTCCATCAAACACAGAGATGAACACCCTGCTGACAGACAATTCTGGTGCTGCTGGGGCTGTGCACAGCAGCCAACAGCAGCCACTTCCCCACTCCAACCTGGTGCACAGGAGCCTTCCCTACCAACACCCCACAATCTCCAGACTGCTGCACATGAGCCAGGAGACAACAGGCTGAGCAACTAAAAAACTGCTCTGAAAGCAGCTTAAAAAGCAATCATTTACTCACTGTATTGTAAAGTTCCTCCAGCCTGGGAATTGTAAGAAATTTGTGCATGCTAACTCCGTTTTCAATCAGAAGTTTCACAAATGCAACTCTGTCCATCACAAGGGCATCCAACATGGCTTGTTCCAGGGAGCCAACCTAAAACAAATGAGCAAAATGGTAGAGTCTAGGACAGTGCCAATAAAAAGGTGAACTTAGATACTCTATCAACCTCCTTCATTTACAGGGCTGGAAAAACCTTACTTGTCTATAAACATGCCACCCTCAGTTCTGAATATCCCCTGAACTTCACACAATTACAGGATGGGAGGATACCCTGAAGACTTGAACTATTCCATTGGTACTGCCTACTGAGACAGTGGGACTAAGGAGACATTTGGTTTAACATAATTGAGGTGTTGCCATATGCTGATATTGGATAAAACAAAAAAAGACATAAAATATCTAAAGCACAATTTGCTTCAAAGATATCAGAACCATCATGGCAATCAATAAGCCTTACACAGTATGTTCTTCTGATTGCACACTCAATAAGCTCATGTTTTATTTTTACAGTAATAGGGAGAAAAGGCAAGAGCCATCAGGTAGTTCTTAAACACATTTTCAAACTACAAAGACCAGACACTTTGTCCCTCCCTCACAAGACACTGCTGCCAATAGAGCATTTTACTAGATGCTTCTTAAGAACTTTCTAGGGCCGTGCAACTGTAACAAAGAAAAAGCATCTGACTAACACGAATTCAGCTTCCACATTTTGTAATGTATTTTCTCTGCTGGTTATTCAGAACAGTTAGCACATTTCTAAAATTTTTGGACCATTTTCAAATACATAATAGCAAAACAACTTTAAGGCAATGCAGTACACCCAAATTACTGTCTCAAAATAAACATGTCAGCATTCCAAAGTCTCTCTCTACAAAAGTCAATATTCATCCTTTACAGTAAATTGTGCTTCTATTAGGAATTATCATTCTGCTTAATCCAGACCATTACATACCAGCCATTGTTGCCCATAAACAAAAACGTGATTTTTGGCTATGTCAACTCTGTCCCATGCAAGTGTAAGAACAAGCTGGTCAAATGCAGATGCATTCGTGCCTTAAGAAGCAAACACAATGAAGAAAATTTAAAATTAATTATAATGCAAGATAATAAACATTCTTGCTTCCTAAAAAGGCCAAATCAAGCAAGACACCACAAAATTATGTTGTATACATCATCATTTATGTCACGTTATAGCATTATACAATGAAAACAGAGATACTTATTTGTTTTAAGCCTTACAATTCCTATTGGTATTTTACAAATAATCCATCACATAAACACTTATCAATAATACCTGGAGGCTCCAAATGGTCTCAAAAAAATTAAGTCTCACCTTTTAACAATGCTGTAAGTATTGCAACATCAATGTCCTGATGTTCATCTGACCCAATATGAAAAACTGTAATCTGTCCAAAATGGCAAAAACAGGGAAAACATATTTGAAAGTTATTTTCAGGCAAAGGTGATTGGCTTCAATCTTTTAAATCTTTTCCAGTTCCTGACATAAGACACCTGATCTTCAATGCAATTTGAAGCCTGTCTATGCTCAATTTAAACATTTAGTGTGCGTTCTGGTTAGTTTTCCTAAGGAGGAAACTTCAATTAATTTGAACTTCTTTTCCTCCTATGATTATAATTCACTGCTGTCTATAACACAGTATCCTGTTTACCTTTCCAGTCCATTACAGATTATGAGATTAACCTGACAGCAAACATAGTTAGCCGAATAAGGTAATTTTATATCTTACACAGCACAAGGTGATATCCAAATGAGACACCAGTCCCTGAACTCAGGCTACACATAAGCTCTATTAAGTGGTTTTGCTTTAAGCATGCAGTGATAGTATACCTTCATTAGTAGTCATAACTAAAAGATCCAAAAAAAAGAAAAAAATAATGTATCATATATCCACGAATGTATGCACCTTGCACAGAAAATTTTATGGCAAGATCTACTTACAAGTTCTTTTTTTTTCATGCATTCCAGCAGTGTCTGAAACAAATGAACTGCTTCACTTTGACCAAAGTTAAATGTCTTTTTGATGGTTGAAATGATTTCAGGCTCAGCACCCTCAGGAACATTCCTGAGATTGAAACAAACAAGCAGGAGAACAATTGTTTCAGATGAACAGTAAGAACAACAATGCCTTTAATTAGTTTCAACATGCCCATTCAAAGTCCTGCTATCTATAAGCTTATTACTGTTGCTGTGGCCAAACCTTGGGTAACCTTTAGAAAGAACTACAGGTTACTTAATCTACAACCCTATACTACTGACTCCTAGAAGTAACTCAACTCTCTTTCCTTTTCCTTCCCATATTGAGTTCTGTGATACTCTCAACCAAAAGATTTGGACACAAAATAATAAGCAGTCACTCCTCTGAGTAAGACCCATTTGTGATCTTACCCTGGACAAAGCTGTTTGGTTTACAGCTACATTAGATCCCTGCCTCCCAGGGCTCTGAGGCAGCCCCTGCAACAAGGACCCAGTGTGTTTGAGGATCTATGCAAGCCTGACAACTAACTAGAAATCACCAAGTATTGTGGAGCCCAAGCACGTTCCTTTTATTATTTGAAGCTACACTCGAAACAGGCAAGTGTTCTCTGCACTAAACAGAAAAAAAGGCTTTTGTACAGATTCATGAAGAAATGGTCTCAGAACTCACCTGTGGATGACAGACATACATAGATGCCATACATCTGTACATCTTGTCATTTATCTGTGTGTTACAAGAACTGTCTGGACACCACCCTGTGCTGTGTGCTTTGGGATGACCCACTGTGGTCCCTCCCTCCCACCCCGACCCATTCAGTGGTTATGTGTGGCACTGCTGGCACTCACCCCCCCTCCTCTGTTTGCTTGTGGACGTAGGCCAGGATATCTGCAGCTCTGCCAGTTCCTTCACACACCACCACGGGCACTGGAGGGCTCTCCTGGAGGAAGTCTAGAACTGTGAGGATGACATTGGGGCCACCTTCAAACACAAGTGCCACCACAGGCACCCCTTGGCCAATTCCTGGAAAATGGCAAATAAATAATAAAACCCAGACAATGCTGTAAGTGTACAGTGAATGCTAAGGCCAGTTTTATGCATTTAATAAATCAGGTTTGTCCTTTCTATTGAACCAACACAAAAATGCTGCCTGCCAGACATTAACTGTTGGTAATGCACAGTTCCAAGCACTTTATGTTCTAGCTGGGACACAAGCACTGCCAAGCTGGTCAATACAAAAGGATACAGTCTACAAAACAGAAGAGATTCCTCACAGAAACATTCATGAACTAATGCAGAAAACTGAAAATTTTTTCTTTATGGAACTTGTAACTTCCCCCAATAGTTTTCAAAGGTGACAACACATGCACAGTTTGAGCATAGGTACATGAGAGCCCCCCACTGCTGGGAAATTCTGCAGAGGCATTCCTATAAAGGTCAAAATACATGTGCTGCTCCACAACTCGGAAAACACCAAACTGCAAACTGTGAAACTGCAAGTGATCGGTGTCAAAACCATTAATTAATCAGACCAATAACGTCTGACAACACACCAAGACCTGCAGTGACTTATGTTTGCTTTTACAACGTAAATAGACAACTTCATTCAAAAAGGATTCCTCTGTGGTCCCAGACAAATCATAAATCTACCAGCAATAACTAGGGTCCAGAGCAGCTGCTGAAATTTGCAATTTTAAACTTGAAGTATAAACAAAATTTTAACTTTTTTATTTTGTCATTCAGATGTTTGGTGCAAAACACCTTTTTCATTAAGCCATAGTAATCAGCCCTCAGGCACCAGAATTACTTACTTGCATGGATCCGTTGCAAATTAATAGTTTTTTCCAGTTCTCTTCGCAGTTTAACTTCTGCTCCATACTTTCCAACTGTTCCATCATCCACCAGAATGAAATGGGAATGGAGGTTATTTAGGACGTTTAGTTTACTTAATGGATTTAACAAGGTCTGATATGGAGCAACCACCTAAGTGTAAGCACACAACAATGTCTTTACTTGCACAGATTCACACTTGTTTCAGCAAAACTTAACTAGACACAAGAACTGGTGGCTCAACAAGAAGCACTGACACATATAAGCATGCCTTGGATCAGGATACACCAACAGCTGCAGCTCTGACCTTTGTGCAGGGAAGCAGATAATTGTATTGCTAAAGGATGCTGTTCTGAAGGGTAACAGAGAAAAGACCCTTTGAAAAGGTGTCTTTGGGGTAAATTTGTGACTTCTCTGGCAAACAGTAGCACTCGAGACTCCATATTAAAATTTTTCAACTTATTACCCTCTCCAAATTCTCTGTAACACTTTAGCATTTTTTTTATTTGATTCAATAAGGTTGGGAGGAGGAAGGATTGTACTTAAGAACAAGCTCCCCTTGTAGCACATTTGCATTTTGCAACTTGTTTACAGTAACGATCTTGCATAAGTCACAGATGTCAGTGTATCTTCACAGTAAAGCAAGTATTCCAATGATGCAAAGCAAGGGAAAAACATGCTTGAGCAGATGTGTCAAAAGTAAATGAGGTAAATCATTATTTCAGTTAGGTAATGCATCCTTACATCTCTTCCAACAAGGTCGTTTCTGTTTTCAATCACTCCCCACGGAGCAATTCCAATAGTGCAAATCTTTCGAGATGATCTGGAAGCGTGTTCTCTTAGAGCATCACCAACATGTTTTGCAACACCTGTTCACACACAAAAGAATTCCAGTGCATTGAATGCCACATCTTACTAAGAATACATTTATTTAGGTAACTAGACCTTTAATTGTTTTATTTAGACAACCAGGCCTTTAAGGATCTGAAAACTTACTGACACACTACCAAAGAAAAGGCACCATGCTATATCTACTAGGAGGAAACATAGTCATTCAATAAAACAAGTTTTAGCCTAGCAGGAACTAAAGAGTTTCCAGCACATTACTGTACTTCATTTAATCACACTAAGCTCTTCCTTGTTTCAAACACAAGACCCAGAAAACAACTAACCAAACAAAACAAAGCCCAAAATCCAACCCCTCTATATGTTATTTCTCTTTTCCAGACAAAACAGTAGCCCACTTTCAAATACACATATTCAAAATGTACTATTTTAATTTCATTTGACCAAACTCATTCCAATTTACTTTGTTTTAGGATGAAGCAATGCATCCATACATTAAATCTTTTGGCTCTTATAGAACTGCAATTCAGTTAATTGTGCCCATTCTTTGCTAGTTCCTTACCTGTGTTCACTCCTCCAGTTATAATCCAGGCTCCTGTGGTTACTGCAGCTTTGATAAGACCTTTGCCAAGCAACTGTTTGATGCGTGGGTGAAGCTCAAATTTCTGCATGCCCCCATGGACAGATATAACAAGCTTTGGCAACTCCATCTGCCATTCTTTAAGCATAAGTTGCAGAATAGCTTCAGGCTTAGTGTCATAAGACAGTCGCACATACTGCAGGCACAAGAACAGAGTTAAAAGGTTCACAGGTGTAAAAAGAAGAACCAGAATGTATTTCAGGATTTATTATCCTACTCCTGGCCATGGAAACTGTAATTCACTAGCTCAAAACAAAGCAGATGCAATAAATGAACAAGCTTCCTTTATATGCTCTATAGTCCAGATGAGAGAGTTCTGAAAGCAAGTTTGGAAAGGAAACAACAAGAGAAAGGTCATGGTATTCCATCCTACTGGCACAGTGACCTAGATAGTGACTCTATGAAAGCACTGGATGACCTCTAAATTAGATGAAATTTAGAAGTATCTATAAAAGCTCTGCCATCTGCTCGAGAGGCTTTTGTGTCCCCTGCAAACAGTTTCACAATTGCTTGGTTTTCCTTCCCTGTTCCTGGTGGGAAGGAAATCTACATTTTTCAACAGAAAACTTAAAAACTGGCAGCTTTTTAACACTCTTATGTTTAACAGCATAAGACTAACTAGATGGTTGATCAGCTACAATAAATTGCTGCCACATCTTCAGTATGAACTATTGAATAGAGGAAAGGATAGTAAGCAGAAATTGTACCCTTCCTAAATAAACCTCTAAATAACAAAATAAACACTACTCCATTAAACTGTTTGGAGCAATCCCACTTGCACTCTGCAGAAGGAAGCAGAAGTGAGTGTGTGTGGGCAGCCTAGTGTTTCTGTGCTCCTGGAAAGGGGCTCACAGCAATTTTAAGCTACACTAAGTACAAAGGAAGCCATACACTGCTATCAGGAACATGAAAGAATTGTGCCAAGGGCCCTTCTCTCCCAGGGGTGATCTGACCTGGAGCACTGGACTGTCCTTGGGGCTTCTGCCAGCTGCACAAGAACACAGCTCCCTCTCTCAAGTACTTTGGTTTGACCACAGGAGTGTCACTTTACAAGAACTCCCTCTAGCCTGTAACTGCATAAGCTTTAAATAATTTCTACCACAGCTAAAAATCTTTTACAAACAGAAATAATTCAAATCACAACTGAAACACTAGAATAGAAAAAAGGCAAAAAGGGCACCTGTTTGCCACAATAGAGGTGTTAATATTTTCAGCCTTCCATTTCAGAAGTTAAATGAAACATTCAGCACCAACATGGTTAGAATGAGAAAAACAAAAGAAACAACAAAACATCATACATGCCTTAGCCCTGTAAGAATGAGAGCCACCTTGAAAGTTGATGACACCATAAGCATCAGTAGAGGTCTGTTCTGTGTGTTTTTCCACGGACCATTCTTCTGTCTCCTGACTGCAGCTCTCACCCAGCTTCACATCGGAGTATTTCATGGCCAGGCTGGCAGTGAAACAGGCGTGTTGTCTGACCAGGCGGCCACAGCAGCACCTGCACCACAGACACCAGGAATGCCTTGGTCAGTACCACCATTGCAGGACAAAAGAACTTCCCTTATCTAACAGGAATGGAATAGAATGAGAAAGCAAAGATTCTAGACGTTATATAAATCTCTTTTCCAGAGCCAGCCTTGTTGCCATAAATATTTACAGCAATAGTCAATTACAATACATATTATTATGCAAAATACTGAAGCTCACTAAGGTAGCAAGCTGGAGGCCAGGAGAAATTGCTTCTTTGAAGCCAAGTAATTTATATAACATTTATAAATCCCTGACCTACTTATTGCAGACAGTTCTTTAAACATATTTATTTTATATCTAACCTCTCACCGACTTGTCACTCATAATATTGATCAAACCTTCTGAAAACCCTATTATGAAAGCACTTATTTAATGAGAAAATATTCATAAATATAGTAATTACAAAGGCCTTTTACCTGACAAGTTGCTGACAAATCTGACATCCTGGAAGGCATCTGTAAGAAATATTTAAAGATATGACTAAATTTCTCACACAATTCAGACACAACAGTGAGCAATTCACCAACAGCCAAAGGCCATTCTTAGAAACTGAAGGACAAAATGTGGTGGGAAAGTTGTAAAGTCCATTGTAAGCTACAAATAGGTTAAACTGAAAGGGCAAGTGTTGAAGACCATTCTGTTCCTTGTTAAATGCTCTGGAAATTTTAACAGCTTCCTAATTACTTTGTTTGCATTTGCAAATTTTCCATGTGCTGCAGTTGTGGCAATAAATTCTAAAAACTTCTCATGTCACATGATTTCAAGGAATGTGGTGAATTATTTACAATAATTTGAAAATTCTACAGTGTTTAGTTCTTTTTCTCTTTAAAAACAAAGTACTTAAATGAAAAACAGTAACCTGCCCCAGTATAACAAGAGAGCTACAAGTCTCTTTTGAGACTTTTAAATATATCTAAGATATAACTTTTTTAAGGAATGGAGTGAAATAGAAGTGCTCTCAAACTCAGAAGAAAAACTAAACAATATGGGTAGACAAAACTGCCTTAAAAATAGCAATTTTAAATCTATTTTCCATTTGATTTTATTTTATCTGTGACACAAACGCCATGACTATACATGTCAAACAATCATTGTAGGAAGTCTTAAATTATACCTGTAAAACTTGGTGAAAGTCAGCTAGATTGCACTAGAGTTATCACTAACTTGCTTGACTTCACACCTCTAATTTAAGAGAAGGTAAAAACAGCATGTGAGATATGCAAAATATTCTTAGCCTCAGCCTCCCCTCTGGAAACACATTTCCCCGTTTTTCAACCTGGTTTTCCTTTAAGAACTTAAGGATGAAAAATTATTACATATCACATGAAATCTGAACAGTTCTCATTTATCAGTTTTCCCCAGAAGGAAGTATTTCTTCAGCATTTCTTTTTTGAAATTTTCTTCCCCACTCGAATTCTTGGTTTTCTTTATTCTTCTATGAATTCTTCACCCCTTTTGCCTACACTGTCAGGTTGATTTTCACACTTCACCCTACACTTACAATGATGCTTTTTAAATTCCAGTAGAGGATATCTCTATGAGATTTTCTGACTTGAGAAAGAAATTTCTCACACCCCCTCACTGTAAACAGATCACAGACATCAGTAGGAGGAGAGGTAAGAAGCAGCAAAGGGAACAGGGGAACATTTTTGGGAGATTTCTGCAATGCCAAAGTACTTTCAGAAAAAGAAAATCCAATTCACAGAGCCACAATGCCCAGTCACAAAAGCACGAACCCAAGCCAGTATTTCATACAAAAAACCAATCCAACTCTCATGAGAATACTGACTTTTTTAATATTAAAGAGCAGCAACGAGTTCTTGCATCATTTCTCATTTACCTGTGGGGGTCTTTTGAACTTGGTATAATATACACACACTCCCTCTTCGTGAAAGTATTTTCTATCCAGGATTTCTGGGACTGAAAAACAAAAAAATAATAGTATTATAAAAGACTAGTCACATACCTTTGCAATGAAAAATGCTTTTTAAGGAAACAAGAGTTAGAATATGAGGGGTTTGCTCTCTCAAAAACTAAGAAAACCACAAGTGACCTTATAAAAGCATCTCTCACATCTCTCCAAAAGCTGAGAAAACCAGAATCACTATGTAATTTATATACAAATCATTTAAAATCAGAAGTAGTATTTTTCAAAGCTAACATTCAAATAGCCAAAATTTTAATATGTAAATAAATATGTATCCAAAAAACCACCCCATAAACAATTTTAAGATACATTGTTACCTTACCTGGCTAAGAATGAAAATCAGGTAAAAATTTTAAAAATTACCTGCACTAAACTGAGATAATACTAATTTCATCTATTTCCCCCTTTATTGAAGCAAAATTTTGATCTTGAAATTGTGGGTAAGGAACCTTTCTAACAACACTGGCAATCTTTTCAACTAGCAATAAATAGGTCATAACCTATGTTCATCAACAACCTTTTTTCAGTAATTAATTGGGATCTCTAGACTGTGTTCTAAGGTTAAACTTGAAACATGTTCTGAAACATGAAATTAAAGATGTTCACTACTTCAAATGCTTACTATTCTAATCACTGGACACAATTTCATTTCAGTTGCTTTAAACAACCACATTAACATTATCTTACATAATAATCTTATGTTAGTTGCTAAACAACATTACAATGCATAACATCTATGTCATGTTTCAGCAATACACTGGGAAAGAAATTCAGATAGGACTTTTAGAAATTAAAAGCATGAAAAAAATCTTGGAATGCTAATTTGCATCTTATGCAATATTACTTTAAATCCTTACTGAGATTACATTCAAATTACTTCATTGCTAACAGCAATGTAGTACATTTACATTTTACCTTTGGAAAAATTTGATAGATTTCACATTGGTTTATTTTACAAGAAGAGGAAAAAAGACTGATGGCTATTGTTCACAGGTATCTAATCAGAGGTCTGCAGAAGTGATGAAGGAATTAAGATTTTTTTTTTTTAGATAAGAGAAGTTTAAGAAAGATGGATGCATTTTTCTCTCACTGCAACTTCAACATCAGTTTAAGATAATACAGAGACATTATTACAAGCAAGAATGTACCAGCTACTTTTAATAAAGACCCCAAGAAAACTGCTCCTGAACTGCCCACCCTTTTTCAAAACATTTCCCAGACTCAGCAGATCTTTACTCCATTATTCATCATGAACACCTTCCACTATTTTGCCTTAGTGGACTTCGATGATGAATTTATCAAGACAGCTACAAACAGCTCCACATTGTGTCTTCACATTAAGAGGCCAACAGCCTCATCCAAGGAGTGGGAAAAGTTGCAGAGTAAAGGCACTTCTTGAGACAGAAAGAAGGGGAAAATATGCACAATCCACAGCAAAGAATCATGGAAGGAAAAGCAAGACAACAGAACAAGCACTCACACAGTGCATTTTACATTTAAACTAATCCTTTTAACACCTGGAATAAACTAAATAGCCAAGGTCATAAATTGCTGCTGTCCTAGCTCCTTTCCCTACAGATAGGAGTGAATGCTGTAGCAAAGGGAAAAGCAGGATATTAAACATTATATGCCAACATATCCATTACACCATTCCATTTATGGCCCTTTTCCTTCTTTCCTGTTTGCTGGGGGTTTTTTGGTGTGTTTTCTTTTCATTCTCCTTTGAAGCAGAACAAAGTGACTGACCCTCAAGAGGCTTGTGAAAGAGATCTCTTCCTCTGCTGTCCTCAGAATTCATCTCTAATCTTTTAGTGGCATCCCCTCGGTTCTTTGGTAGGGAAAGTGTACCATCTACCACAAAAGAGCTGAGCATTTCCTAGGACACCTTTGCCTTACAAGAGCTGGGCACAAAACAGCTCTCTCTCTTCTCTACCTTTATCAGATGATTAGCACTGCTACAAAAACAAACTTGATACGTGTGTAATACATACATTTAAACACCTGTCATACTAAAGGTGTATTTTTACATGCAGTAAATAGTCTAAATTTTTAGATCCTTGTTAAGGTTTTTTAAAGCACTATTAAGCTTTAGCCTTTGTGTGACAAATCCCAGTTCTGGAAGTTACTTTCTCTTACCTGAGTCCCCACTGTTTAACATGGGAATTTTTGTATTTAATTTCTTGAAACTGAGCATTACTTTAACACTGCAGTAGTTTAAGCTTAACTCTGGAGATCCTCCAGAACATAAAAAGATACAGAAGAGAAATTTAATGCTTAGATGTTTCAGCCAGCTAGCTAAAACCACACCTTGAAGCAAGAGATCACAGGCATAACATGCTAGATGTTAAAATCCAAAGAATATAAACCACAAGCAATTGCGTCAATTGCTCCACGCAATATTGTTTTATTATTGAGTGGTGATCAAAGCTGGGGACGAGGAACACTGGCTCACAATGTGCAACACCACTTTCATAATAAACACTTCCTTAAAAAAAAAAAAAAAGCCAAAATGACACAACTAACCATTCATCATTTTTTCTCTTAAAGAACGTAGTTTTAGCCACTCTTTGAGGATTTCTCTCAATTCTTCAGCAGCGCAAATATTTTCAGCACAGCATCACTACATCTATCAGTCACCCCAAGTCAGTTATTTATGTAGAAGCAGCTCTGTAATGTTATTAAAACATACTTATTCTAGAGTCTTGTTTTCTTTTGAGAGGGGAAAACAAAAACAACAAAAAAATACAAACCAAGAAGAGAACTGAGTGAAAGACACTTCCCATAAATGGGTAAAAATCACACTAAAAATGTAGGAAGTATTGTCTTCCATGTAAATAAGAACTATATTATTACATAATGTTCCTGTGATGACCAGAGAAAGGAAGATGATATGAGGACACTGTTAAGTATAAATCAGTTGCAGCAATTACCTCTAAGAAGTACTCCCCCATCAGCTAAAGATCAAGTTAAAATAGGAGATCAACTCAGAAGTCAAAAATCAATATGCAAGTTATCAGATTGTTTAAGAAAAATTGCCTACTCTTATTAAAGCTTTTTCATCATCTGAACAGGATACACAACTCCACCCCCAGACTCTGTTTCCAGTAACAGGCAGCTCCTGTGCTCCAAGTGCTCTGTTTTCCCAGTGTATTTTTAGAAGATGCACTTTACACCATGGCTATGGGTAACATGGGTCAGGAGCCTTTTTTTGCTAAAAGCACAAATAGCATCAACATATAGAGATCTACTTTTCAACTATTTGCTTTCTTTCCTTTCAAAATTGCATTTTGTGGGGAAAAAAAAAACTTAGCTTCCCATACTTTTTCCTGTACATTCTTAAACTCTCAAGCTAAATAAAACTTAAGACTTACAAGAAAAATTTTAATACAGCTTATATTATTCCAGAATTATCTTCACTTTTCTCTTTGGGGGAGTCTATGAAAATTTCACCACGTTCTCAGCAGACAATGCTGGCAGGATCTTATCTACACACATAAATATTCTTAACTTTACCTTTGTGGATGGTAAAGTTAACTAACTCCTCATCCCAAAGAGGCCAACAAGACTTTTGCACAGACTTCAAGCTGTAGGTTTCACAGATACCTCATTCTGGTTGTAGTGATTTCTGAGCAAAGTTCACTGTGTCTTTCAGCACTTCTGAAAGAACACCAAGAAGCAGAAAGCACATGGATTTTATTCAATCATCCAGAAGTGACATACTCACTCTGGGATCATGATTGAAAGAAATACTTCACACTATTTTAAATAAATATGTACTCTCCCAACAGTTTCACCAATGCTGAAATAATTCTAATTGCTATTTGAAACAGAACTTACAAGTACTTGCTGAACTACAAACTCAAGCGAACGTGCCTAATTGTTTCTGACTTCCTGAAGTATCTGGATACCAAGATAATCCTTTCATAACAGGTGAAAGTTTTAACATAGCCATTTTAATATTAGCTGTGTTTGATTAAGCAACAGCATTAGCACTCCAAAGCTCCAATAACAGAGATTTTTTAAATGTACCTGCTCAAGAGTTTTATGTTATCTTTACTGAAATTCACACTGGATAACTTTAGCAACTCTCTTTGTAGAATGAAATTTTTACCACAAACTGTAATTTCAAGTTTTGCATATAGCAGGTGCAATAAGAAAAAAAAAAACAAAAAAAAAACATCACCGAAGTACATACAGTATGAGATCAGGTCTTGAAAATAAAAACCAACCACCTACCACTCTCCCCACTTGGGCTCACATGTTTTTAAGAGCTTCTCATTCAACTTCTTAAAATAAGAAGACAATTAAGTTCTAGCAATTAATGCACAGCAATATGGCAAAGCCTTATCAAGCTGTTGTGAAATTCTCAAAGTTTATTCAACAAGCTTGGTCTGAATTATTTTCTCTATAGAAAATAAGCCTGCCTTCTTGGCAAGATCTCAAAATGACTCGCATGATTTTCAAGTAACACAAATATGGCAGGTAGAGATAATACCTGTAGCTGGCAATCCTGAACTACTTCATGCACAAAGGGATCCCAGTTCATTTTTTCTACTCTTTTCTGATGCTGTATACTGTTGTAAGATCGTAAGTTACAATATTGTAACAATATTTCTTACAAAATCAAAGTTTAACTTTACCCGACTATATTGCCCTGGAGCCTGCAATAGCACATACCAGCCCAGCAGTTCTGACAATTTTTCAGTAAAGCCCCCCATTGAATCAGGAAACTAACCTGAATTAATGAATAATTTGCCAAATTGTGACCTTTGTGGAAGGCTGGTAATGGGGATTTCAGTTACTGACTGGACAGACTGAGCTTCAAGTTTAGAAATCATATCACTTTCTACACCATCTCATATTTCATCTCTGCTTACACCATATGGCAGCTCAATACATGCAACACCACCTCAAGGAAAAGATCCACCAATTTTATTTGTCCTTTATTTAAAAATTAATATAGACCCTATATTCTTTCTCCACTGCCTCAAATTTTCCAAAATGTTTGTCTTCCATCTGGACAGAAGCAAACACAGGAAAGTTTCAGCGAGCCTGAAAGCAAGAAGACAGAGTGGAAACTGTGTGCAGCAGGAACAGTCTTGCTAGCAATGCCAGAGAGGAGTCCTATCTGTCTAGGTCATTTAAAGCCAACAAGATAAATTTCAAAACATTTCTAAGAGACACACTGTACCAAGAACGTCCTTTAGCTTGTCTATTCAAGGAATTGTCCCCTGACAACGTTTCAACTTGAAGTTACTGCTTCTTATATAACTATACATACCACACACACTCTTTGTGACTTAGCAGAGGATCTCTTATCTGAGAAACTCACTCCATTATCCAAACACGTGCTACACCATGGGACTGACCTGTGATCCTGCCCAGACCAACCCTAGCCCTGCACTGAGCTCCTGCAGCTATAGCTGAAAGGCAGAAATTCCAGGCAAACCTCTATGTTATGACTCTTGTGCTAGATACATTGAATAAAGCCAAATGAGGCCAAACAACCGTGATAAATACAATATCCAACTAGGTTAATGCATATCAAGTAGTTTAGAATTCATGAAGCTTCTTGTGGGAAGAGGAGCCATAAATAAAATGCACCAAATTAAAAGTTTCAACTATGTTTTAATAACATTATAGAGCCTCCTCTACATCAATAGCTCACTGAAAAGATTTCTAGTAGGCACTTCAAATCCTAAAGGCACTAAGAACCACACTCCTGGTAAAGCTCCTGTTTTTAGGACACATCAACTGAATGATAATGAAAATGTGCACCCCAGGACGAGCTGAGTAACTAAGTCACTGTGTGGAAGGTGGAGAGCTAGTTGAAAGACAGTAATGTCTATTTACCAAAGAAAATACTTAAAATTTTGTATTAAAAATACAGCAGATCACATTTCAGTTCCTCAAAGAAACATTTATCCTTTGAGGAAACTCTTTAAAACTTCAGCTAACTAAGCAAATAAGCAGATGGAAGGGGAAAAAAAAAAGTTAGGTAGTTTAATGCCATATATTTGTTGCCATTTGTTTTAAACTCTGGACTTGTCAAACCCCAGGCATTTCATTTACTAGCTTTCCCTTCAATTTAAAGTTGCACACTTCTATAATTTTAGTTTGGGGGTTTTTGTTTCCTTTTTTAAAAGAGGAGGAAGAAAACAAAGCATTTAGCCAGCTAGTATTATGAACTATATTTAAAAGACTCTTTGACACAGAATAACAGTGCTGTCTGTCCAGAGAATGCAAAACATACACAGAGCACCTACAAAACTTGTTACTGAATCAGCATCTACAATATCAGTCAACCTCAATTTTTTGTACTAACTTCCACAGAAAGCACAGATATGTGCAATACTCGAAAGACAGAGGCCCAAACATTATCCCAATGCCAGAAGATATTTATGCAGTCCTTTAATGTAACCCTGTGAAGAATGTCACTCGAAATGACAAGGACTGTGCTTTAACCTTAACTGTTGTTTAATCCACTACAAATGAAAATTTTAGCACGGATATTTTACCTGCTGCATCAGGATTATTTATCAGTCTAAAACAACTACCAGCAGCTTCATCTACAAGAAGTTGGTTTTTTTTTTTTTTTTTTTCCCAAATGCATTGGGGCACCTCTTGTCACAGAATGTGACCAGCTCAGACAGACAGACCCATCATGCACGAAAGGTGTCTCTGCTATGCTGAAGATCCTGTTCTGAACAGAACAGCTCACCAGCCTTCACTGGACTCCTATGAAAGCAAACAGCTCCAGTTTTGTGGATTGAAAAACTTCTACTAGTGAAAATATTGCTACAGTCCTGAAAATAGATTGTTTGACAGCAAAAAAATTACTGGGTTTACATTAAATAAAAACTGTTGAAGCAAGCAAGGAAAAAGGGCAGTCAGAGAAAACCTTCTGTGAATTCTGCACATGGGAAGCAGATCTCAAGTGAGCCAGAGAGCCAAGATAAGAATCTTCATCTCAATGGCTCCCTTAGTGCTGAAAACAAACCTTCAACAATCCTATTTTTTATGAAACAGTTCAGGAGATTTGCTCTGAACAGATTTCACAGCAATCCAGGTCTCTAACAGAGTAGCTATTGTTTCATC
The DNA here is from genome assembly GCA_024734555.1 of Trochalopteron elliotii. NCBI lineage: Eukaryota > Metazoa > Chordata > Aves > Passeriformes > Leiothrichidae > Trochalopteron > Trochalopteron elliotii. Next base: position 1,483,135 of record JANPWX010000378.1, read on the forward strand.
AAGTTCTTCTCTGACGTAATGAAGCCACCACAGAACTCCCTGAATCCACGTGCAGTTTTGGATGCAAAGGGTAATCAGGATTTGTCAAAAGGGATTTTTACAGCTCTCTCAAACTTGATGAAAACTATTCCAATCTGCTGTTTGGAGAACAGGCTGGTTTTGAGAGAATTATTTTCACTGTATGATTACAATGCACATAATTCAGTTTACAGATTTTTTTTCTGAAGATTCATTTAATTAAGAATACTCTAAATTCATTAACAGAATTTAGCATTATGAAGTGGTGACTTTTAACCCTGATGCACTTGAATAAAATCCACAGACCTATATTTTTGGTATATTTTTATTACATTCAAACTCAATCCACTTTGCCCATATTGTTGGAAAAGTTATCTTCTAACTGCAATACAGGTCTTTCAGAGGAAAATTCAGAGTAAATACAAAATATTTTAAAATAAATAAATTTATTTGCTTAATAGGTTACCGTTTGTGCTCTTCTGCAGTTAGACCAGCCATAAAATTACTCTTTCAGAAAGTATTAAAATTTGAAAATGCATACAACATCCACACAAGGCATACAATAAATATTAATATACACCTAGAAAACATTCTGCAACTGATTCTACAGTATGAGATAGCTCGGGTCACTATGGAATGGACCATCAGTTGATTTCAGATGACAATCACCCACTGGCATAATTTCAAACTGGCCTTTTCTCAGCTGATATAACAATAAACACCTTCAGAGTTCAGTGCCCAATTACACAAGATACAGTAATTAAACTTGCCAAAACCAGAGACTCTGACACTGTGTCAGCACAGCAGATGGCAAGCTGTTCCTGAACATGCCTTCAGAAAAGCTGAGGGGAAGCAAAGAGAGAAATGCATTTTAATTTTTATTTTCTAACAACTTTCATTGACAGAATTTGGAGTTTTGGTAGGAAAAAGAAAATACAGCAGAAGGCAAATCAGTTTCATTGCTGTGAGCTGAAGTAAATTGATTTCTAAATAGTTTACATTTGCGGTCTTCCCAACTAATAAGACACCAAGCTAAAAAAGTTTAGCCCTGCTAAAGAATCTATAAATTACTTCCTCTGAGTCCACAGACCAATCGCATTTTGATGTGATCCACAAAGTATTTCAAAGCATACACTGAAATTATGACCTAGAAGCAACAAACCACTGAGTTTTCAAAGGAGATGAAAATAATTCTTTACTCCCTAAACCTAAACACCACGGATGAAAGAAAAGAATAGAGAAAGACTGTGTGGTTGTAACTGCAAGAAATATAGCTACAGATCTTCAGCCAAAATTTTCACTTTTAATACTCACTTTGCTCAAATGAGATTAAAACAAAACAAAAGCCAAATAAAAAAAAATAATGACAAAGTACATAGGAATGTCTGCAAGCCTGTCATATAGTGCCTGCTTCTTTCTGATAGGGTTCCTCACTTAAAATCCACTCTTAATTATACTGAATGACCCTTATAAACCTACCTCAAACCTCTCACATTTTCAAACCTCCAGCCTCCTTTCCTTTCCTTATCCACAGTGATACAATTGTGCAGTCTGCATCCTCCTCACCTCTCGCAGCACCAGGGACTGAGCTGCAGTCTGCCATCACCCTGACCTTACCAGCTGCACACTGCAAGCCTACACTCTGTCTTAAATAGGACCAGCAGGAAGGTAGAGTCAGCATTCCTACTCACCAACACACACAGAACGATGCCAAGTCTGTTTCAGTTGGTCAGAACATTTCTGTGGGGATGAAGGCTGGTGCCTCTCCCTGGTCTTTTCCACAGGGACAGATGGGACACGGTGCTGGCTGCTGAAACCTCTGCACTCCCTGGCTCACCAGATCTACATCCAAGTATTCCTTTGGCTCACACCTCACACTTCTGGCAAGTGCTGGGCTTACCCTGCGTGTGCCACAGAGGGTGTACGAACAGACAATCCTATAAACTCTGGATTTATTTTTGGAAGCAATGAGGCTTGGAGCATGGTCTCAGCAGTAAAGCAACTCACACAGTCTGGATCTGGTTGCTGTCCTCCTCAAGCAACCTCCAATCCCTTCCCCATTCACGCAGGGAACACAAGCCACAGATGCAAGAAAAGGAGGCAGTGGCGGCCACCTCTGGAAAAAAAGCAGTGGGAAAGGGCTCGTGTGACCAGCCAAATAATTAATCCTGCCCCCAACTTGCTTCTGCTTTGTTCCCTGATGAGAAACCCTGGCAGCCACTGTTCCTAGACAGCTTTACAGGCTGCAAACCCCTCACCTCATGCACAGGATGTACTTCAGCGATATTTGAGCTGCAGATTTAAGGAAAGTCCTCCCTTTCTAGTTCATGAACATCTGATTAATTCAGTATGTGCTGAAGCACATTACAACTACAAAAGCAAACTGGAAGGGTGGATGCTGTTTGTCCTGCTCTACTGCTTTCTCAGCCTGTTCACTTTACAGATCTGACTTATTTTTCATGTTGTACAAAGAAAGAAACTTCTCTATTATCACAGCAAAGATTCTGGTGCCTCCTGACTTAAGTAGGCTATTATTAACTCACTAGAGCAATGGAAACCTGTTATCACTAAGGGATTTTTGACATAGCTGGCCTCAGACAACTCTTTGAATATATGTTTTTTTTAAAAAAAGGAAGCCTATGCCCACATTAATTATGGCAGATCAATAATATTTCTCTGAATAGCATGAGTGAGAAGGAAGAGCAACTGAACATACTAGCAGGCACATGAAATGGGAGACAGCACCAGACCACTGCTAAGGATGATGAAATTTCACAGAACTTATGTTTAGACACAGTAACTACAAAAACAACTTTATTATTATAATCAAAACTACTGAAACTAGGAAAGAGGCCCATCTGCAAACACACAACCAAAGACCCACCTGAAACAGATCTGGAACTTTGGGTTCTCCCTGCCTGTACACATGTGCACACCAATGTGCCACTATTTATTAGGCACAGTAGGGGAAGTAAATGTTTTGCTCAACTCTTTAGAGTGATCAGACTTCTTGGGAGATTAGACCAGGCTGGAGAAAGTAGGATAAACTGGCATAAAAGCAACCCAAAACAAGAATTTGCTATAGTTCACCTACTGTCAAATTACAAAGACTTAAGCATTTTTAAAGACAGCTCATAACAAAGAGCTACTGGATTCAGTTACATTTCCAGTGCCTGTCAAGACAAAGCAGCAGCTCTCCTCTCCTGTCACAGCCAGCTCAGCCTGCAGCTGCTCAGTGCAGCCCCACCTCGGGGCACGAGAACTCTGACAGCATTGGAGAGACATCCATGTACCTAAACTCTTATCTGAAGATAAAGTTCCCCACTAAAACTATTCAAGTAGTTTCTGTTTTCTGCTCTAGAAAAGTGCAAAGAAGAAACTTAACCAGGTTTGTTAAGGAAATGTGAAAGCAGCTAATTACTGTCTGAAATAATATACAGTGTTTATTTAGGCACTTTTTAAAATTTCCACCCTCTGCTGTTGAGGGTTGTTTGAGTTTTTGATGCTTTCAGAGGCTCTTCCATGTTAAATACAAGTCTAAATAATTACTCAGAAACTAAATATATTATTTTTAGAAATAAAATATCCTCCTCTTTTTTGTTTGGTTTGTTGGGGTTTTTGATTTTTTTTTCCCAGGAAATAACTAATTAAATGATATTGAGAGACCACAACACAACTTCACATGGAAAATGTTTTCTATTTATGGCAATTTCTTCCAGCATACTAAATTCCAGTAGAACTCCCCAATGCTGAGTGGTATGTGGCACAATGGCCTGTCTAAGCTGTACTGAACTAATACCTGGGACAGGCTCCTTCCTGGCCTGCTGGGAGAAGAGTGAAGACAGTCATTCTAGAGAAACAAAAGACGCCAGTAGGGAGGAGGAGGTCCTGGTAAAGCCAAGAAACACAGCAGAAATATTTGCTCTTACAGATGTAATTCTTCAAATTATTAAGTGAGGGTGCAGGCAGAGAAGACAGGCTGAGGAAGTTCCTACTCTGCCCTCTCACCCATTCTCCTGCTACTTCTCCCCCACCTGCAGTTATGCACTTGCCCTTTGGGGAATTGATTGAGCTCCCTAAACCAGCACATTATTCTCAGGGAAAATAAATAAATAAAGCAGGTAGCTTTAATGTCAAAATGAACAGATTCAGATGCAAACTGGACAGAAAACTAAAGCACAAGAAAGAATCACATGGCCACAATCAGGGTGGGAACAAGGGAAGCAGGACACCCCCTTTGGTAGCAGGAAGACACTGGGTTGGCAGAAGAGCCAAGCTGTTATAAGCATATTGCCAAAGTACATCAAAATAATCCCCAAAAGCACACAGGCATCCAGGGAAAGACTACAGAGCTATCACACAAAAAAGATTTAATTTTTTTTTTTATGCACATGCACCCTAATACTCAGGAAGGAAAGGAAGTTGAGACTGTATTTCTTCATTTCTCAGAGAGCTGCCAATGAAGCCAGAACATATTGCCTAAGGTCACATTTTGGAGGGGCAGATACCCTCTGTTTAAGAACACCATTCTCATCTGGCATTGAAGACTTGTTCTAATTCATGGTATAATTAACATTCAATTCCTAATACATTAATTACTAAAGATTTTTCTTGTCCTACATGCAAGATCTCTGTATTTGTCAGAAACCCCCCAAAAACCCAGTAATGACACCCAAGAGGATAGTCAAAATGACTAACCATATCTCAGCTGTGCTAATTTTTCCACATCCTCTTTGCAGAGAGAAAAGAGCTGCTCTGAATCCCCCCTGGTCTCCACTGAGCAAGCCTGGGGACTCACTGCCTAATTAGCTCTTGTGAATAATCCTCCCCCTCTCTGCAAAGTCTACCTGTATTCTGCAGATTGCCTGTGAGCAGAAAATATCCTTCTACAACCTGAAAACAGGATTTTTCTGAAGGCAGAAAAGCTTCTGTCTTGCACATTTTCCACACCAGGAAGAAATCACAGCCCAAAGTTTACTGTATCACACTGTCCAGCAGAGTCCTGTGATTATACCAGAACCCAAGAGTTCTCTCCTGGGCCAGGAAACACAAGCAGAGGATAAATTCACACAATGACTCGTTTGTTAGCAGCCTTCAGCACCGCAGAATGTTCACCTGTAACAGAAGCTGGCAGCCCAAAGCAGGACAAGGGTGATGATGTCGTTTCTGCCATCTTTCCCCACATAAGCAACAAAAAAAGGCCACTTTGTTTCACTGAAGCATTTGAAACAATTACAGAGAATTTAATGGCGAATAATCCCGGAGTTGCACAGGGAGCAGTAAGATCGAAAACTGCATGAAAACAAATGGTAGGTTTTCCACACCTGAAAATTTAAAAATTATTCTTCTGCATAATTCTTTTTTAAGACTAAGACAGACCAATTGTTTAATGAGGCAAAGGCATAAATCCTCATCATTCAGAAAACAGCATTTCTGAAGTTGCACAAATTAAAAGGGCAAAGGTTATTTAAGTGGATATTTCTGTTTTTCAATGCCTCTGGCTGCAAAGCCAGCTGATGCCAGTTTAGGAGGTAAAAGTCCATCCCAACCTCCACATCTGTGCTGAGTGCCCCTGGCTGAGGCCAGGTGAGAGCTCACAGGGCTGTCCCCAGGGCCAGCCAGCAGCAAAACCATGAACACCTTCAGCAGCAGAAAGGGGGTCAGTAAAGAACAGCCCGTGAAATCAGGAGGACAGAGCCTCTTCCAACCAGTTCTGCAGCCAGAGGCATTGCCACACCAGATAATGCTACTTCCTAGACAGTTCTCTAGGATATTTGTCAGCTAATCAGTGATTTATTATTCTTTCCTAGTGCAAGGTTACTACCATGAGCAGGAGTTCCTTCACGACGAATCTCTTTTAAGCTCTTTGTCCAGAAGATCACCTTCAGCCATGTACTCTTCTAATGACTTCAGCTGAAGTTTTATTAAACTTGCTGTTTAACAGGATTCTGCAAACTACAGACAATAATACAGCCAGGGAACACAGGAGAAACTGGTAAGACTTTGATATTTAAAACATCGTTAACTGCACCTACTCTCATGTAGATTAACTGATTTTTATAATTGAAGAGAAAGTTGATTAACAGTTCTGTAATTACACAACTGGTATTTTTAGGCTCTAATCATGTGTCACTTAAGCACATGCATAATTTAAGCTATCCAGGTGACTGAAGTTATGCCTAAAGACTTGCACGACCTGCAGCAGCACCAGGGACAGGCTTTGGAAGGGAACAGCTTTTTCAGACTGGCTCTAGCCACACATTAGAATACTGCATTACACTCACAACACAAAGCCAATCCACATGCAATTTTAACAATGTACAGCAGCATGACTGTCTTTGAACCCGTCCACATGTGCTGAGCTCTGGCAGATACATTAGTAGAATGCAGCTTTGGTTTCTCCTAACTCAAAGAAACAGGTTCAGCTTCCTGAGAAAGTTAAACAAGAAAGGGAACAGCACTAAAAAGCAAATATGCTGCATGCTAAAAACACTGAGAAAAAAATCCAGCAATATTCTGTTATAGGAGACAAGTTACCAGCAGAGAATCACTTGCCAACAGAAATAACCCGATGGGAGGGATCAAACTCATCTTGCTGCAGCTCAGTTCAGACACAGACTGGAGCACAGCATATCTGGTAAAAACAAGTGATCTTGAATCTGTTAGCACACATTCAGAAAAGCAGGTCAAGGAAAACATCCTCTGTGAACAAGAATTTAGATACAGGAGAATTCAAGAACAGCCACCATGTGCTTGCAGTACAATTAGACAAGGCTACAAAACAATTTGGTTTATACTTTGAAGAGGTGATGGAACCTGACTTGTGTTGGCACAGCTCCATCCATGCCTGTGAGACTCAGAAAACATTCATGTGCCATGCATGAGGCAGAGAGTAACTGAACACTTCCTAATGCAACAGCACAAACCAAATCTCAGGCACCTTAAAGCAAGCTTCCAGTCCAGCTTCACAGCTCCTGGCAAGTCTGGGGTGCCACAATCCCATTTTCCTAAGCCTCTGCACATGATCCCAACCTATCTCATACCAGCACCAGCATTTATGCAGTCACATGGAAGCAAGTTCAGGGAAATGACCAACAAAATAATCCACAAAAAAAAAAAAAAAAAAAAAAAAAAGGAAAGATCAATTCAGATCCCCTGTGACTGAGCACACAAGGAGGAAGCACAAAGGGACAGGTGGAAAGGAGACAGACAGGATTTAGAAGACTTTTGACTGGATTTCAACACGCCTTCCAGAAGAGCTTTGGCACATGGGGGAATAGCTAGCAGAGGGCTTGAACAACAACCCTTAACCTGAGGTTATTATCCTGCAACACATCTCAAGCACTCCAGGTCAGTCAGAAAATATATTAAATAAAATGAGTAAGAGTGGGAAGGATTGGGCTGCTAAATAATACTAGCTCTAGGAGAGCTCCAACTCTAGAATTTTTTAAGCAATAAGTGCTTGTGAAATGAAGTTTTCCTAACAAAGCACCTGGAAATTCGTTTGCAGAAGGCATAAATGTAGATTTATTTATTAAATTTAAACTTTTAGAGCCAAGTTTTTCAAATCCACATCTCACAAATACTGCAGCATTAGAGAAAAAAATTAGCAGACACTTGGAAAAGAATCATCAGCCAGGAACATTTTGCAAAATTTGACGCAGCATAAGTCAGGGGACTACAAAGTGAAAATTCTTAGCAGAGGTGACAAGAATCAAGTAGATAAGGCAAAGAAAATCAGTACCACTTAGGGTAGAGGTAAGAGTGAACAAAGCATGGAACAAAAGCTGGGATTCAATTACAAAAACCATTGTGCTACCACTGACTGAGCAGTAACAGACACTTTCCCAGGCTTTGAGGATTACAGAGATATGGTGAAAGGCTGAACACCTAGATTAGACTCATCTAGAGTTGTAACTGAGAAAGTACTCTCAAGCAAGAATGATTTAATGTAACACAGCAAAAATATACTTCATTAATCACCCAAAAAGTTGCCAGTAAAAAATCAAACCCAACAATTAAAATCAGCAAACCAGAACTTAATTGCAATATGACAATTCTCAAAAATACAACTTCTTTGCCTTTTTTTTTTTTTTTTTTTTTAACATCTGCTCAGTTTAGCAGTAAACAATTAAAGGCAGAATTCAAAGCACTGGGAGTCATCCAGACCAGGCTTTGGGAACCATGACAAAGAAACAAAAAGCTTGACCAGACTGTTACAGATCTTGAAAAAGATGTTCAAATCAAATTCAAAAAGAAGCCTCAAATTCTTGCTATTAAATTTCTATCAGTAAGTCTAGACATAGGTAAGACTCACATGTGCATAATTTTCACAAACTGTAGCACACAACTACACTCACTGAAACTATGTATTGGCCTGGTGCATGCTCACTGCAAAACACAATGTGCATTTAAACAAAATAAGCACTGGATGTTGGACTGTATATGATGCAAATTAGGGCCCTCCACAGACAGGCTGAAGATGAAGTGCCCTTAAAGCTTCACAGAGGGTGTACAATAGCTGTTTCTGAAACTGGATGGTCTAAAAACATCAGCTGTCCAGCTACATGCAGCAGAGTACTAACTTGATTACTGAATCAGCCTCTAAAATTCTGATTTTGCAGCTGTAGAAAAATCAACAGATATGCTATCACACACATTTTATTCCATCCTCCCTGAGCTAAGAGCAAATGAAACAAAGATGGGTTGACATACATTAACTCAACAATTGCACATTTGCAATACACACAGAGTGTTCAAACACTTCAGAAAATGTGACAACAAAATGCATGAACCAGCTCAAATCAGAATGAGTCTGTATGAATCTTCAGGAAAAAGACTCATACTGCTCTTCATAATATAAAGATCAAATAAACTGTAACTGTGATGCAACTCTTAGGATTTTTTTAAGAAACACAGAAATTCCCATAATTAAGGTTCAATCCAAGCCTACCTTTTCAGTAGCATCTAAACTTTCCTTAAGTTAAGGGCAAAAAATGCACAACTTGTAAACCAAGCTTTAATGTGCTTTAATGTGTACACTTTGAGTTCTCCTTGGCAATCAACCACATTTATCTTACAGACTAATTCTGCAACATCCTTATACCATATGCTGTCGCCCCACTTGCCACAGTTAAATATCCTGTCCTTTCATAAAGCAGTTTTTCAGAACTACCAGCACCACTATTAGCAATAGTTATTTTACTCCCTGTATTCCCCATATGTTCAAGACGCTTTTCACCCAATTTTTGGGAAGGCAAAAAAAAAAAGTCATATACAGTTTCTCTCTTGTTTTTTTTTATATTTCATTATCCCATCAGAAGTTCTCTGGCCTTCCCCTCTTGGAAAGAACACAGCATTAAGAACTGTCCTCTGCTCAGCTAACAGCAATCAGACAACCTGTGTGGTCCCTTCTTCCGTGCAAAAATTATAATGGCTGAGGAGAAAAATAACCTCAGCTTGTTCTGTGGGTGCAGCACACCTGGCAGTTAAAGAAAGTGGCTCACATTCTACATGCTAAGCAAAATATACCTGTAAAGGCTGAAAAAAACTCACCACTCTTCAAGAAAACCAGCGACCTTCCCATCAGTGGAACAGCAGTGATGGAGACTGCTCGTGGAATCCCCACTGCTGCTCAGGGCTGTGGTCCCACCCAGTAAAGATGCAGCTGGTCGGCTGCTTAATGACTGGCTGCTGCTGAAAGGACAAGTCACCTCCTGCACATCCTCCCTCCCCTCCCACACAGCAGCAGGGATGCCCAGCTCATCCTGTGCTGAGCCAGGATGGGGAGCAAAGCTGGCCAACACTAAGGTTTCAGGGGTTTACTTTTTCTGTTCTTTTGTTAGATTAGCTTTCTATTACTTGAAACACAAAAACACCTATAATTTTAGCATAAGAAAAGCCAAGCTTCCCATAATAAAAATAACAGAAACCAAGGATTGGAAAGATCACTCCCAGTACTGGCTGTATCACGATATATGATACCATCACCTCTATGTTCTCATTATGGGAGCAAAAGCAAAGGGATTAAATTTAAAAAAAAGACAATAACAAGACTGCAGAGACTACAATAGAGGAAAAAGAGGGCTTCAGGCCAGAGAATACAAAGAAAGTGTGCAACAAAAGTTCAAGTTCTACCACAGGTCAAGTGGACTGTTTTTTGTAGGACCAATGAAGCACACGGACTCACTTGTCAGGGGCCACAGCTATTGGTCAGTATCAAAGGCAGAAAGCAACATAGCTTTAGTAATTATATGAGTATGTTATCCAAATACACACGGAGAATGAGATTATTCAGTAATTTATCTGATGAAAAGTCAGCTGCTGAAATTTACCACTGAAGGCAAAATGCACCAAGACACAATTACTTGCAGACACAAGAAACATCACCTCAAAACAAAAACTTCAATTCTGAAAAACACACGCATTGATTTCACTATCAGTCTGCCCTATAAAAAGTGGAAAAAAGAAATAGAACTAACATTGCTTGTTTTGGGAAATAAACAGGGCATGTAAATATCACATCCAATGTAGACACTGCTGAAAGAAATTTAGAATTCCAAAAGAAATAAGTCTCAGCCAAAAAAAAAAAACGACAAAGGCTTGTTTTTCAGGTTAAATATTTTGACATGAGAGGTATCATTTCATATTGTCCTGGTATTTCAAAGCTTTACAATACAGAAATCCATTCTCAAGTCTTTCGAGACTGCAAAAGTCTATCGTGCACCTCTCTTCACACAGGATTTTTGACAAGTCCTCTTAGAGATTTATTTGCAACATTACTGGTGTCAAAGCACAAACCAGCATAGCCAAACTCCATTGTGTCAGAGTCAGTCATTGAAGTTCAAAACAATATTGTTTAGAAAACACTCATCTGTCATGACTGTCCACGAGGATTGAATGGTTAACACGAACGTACCTCGTGAATGGGCTGTGAAAGAGAAGCTTAAAAAATGTGGGTGTTGGTCCAAAGTTTCCAGGAAAGGGAAGCACAGCAAGTGGCAAAGATAACGATGAGAAAAAGAGAGGACTTTGGATGCTGCAGTCTATCACCAGCAGAGCAGAGAAAGCTGGGCTGATGTGGTAAGACAAAATGGTAATGCCACAAAACTAGTCAGGCAGAGCCTCAAGGGACAAGAAAATAAATGAAAGTTTAAAACACAATGGAGTAACCCTCTCCAGGATAACCCACGTGGGGAGATAGATGATCTGATACAGTATCTTTAAAAGCCTGAGATAACTGTCAGACCAAGGTGATGTTTCAAGGTGCCTTTGTATGACAAGTGAACATTACCTTTCCAGTGCTGAGCTCAAGCAAGCAAAAAAAGTATCAAAGTACAACATCAGGAAACTAAGGTACAAACAGTCCAAACTCAGCCTAAACAGCTCCACATGCACAAAGGTTTTCCCCCTCCTCCCTTGAAACAGCAAAGTCAAGAATGGCCCCATACCAGAAGGTATGAAGGATGATCTAGCAGACACTTATCTCACCCACACAGACACATTTAAAAAAAAGACTGAACAGCCGGAATTGCCACATTGAACAACTCACTCCTTAGAATAATTCCTGATTTAATGTTGGACACCGTCCAACAATTATTCAAAGTTGCTAAATAGTCATGGAGTAGCAGGGAAATTTTTAGCAAAATGAGCTTGCATAAAATGTCCTACATTCAAGTCAACCAAAACACCTGTTTAACAGAGGTTTCAAAACGTTTGGCAAACACACAGTGAATATAAAACACTGCAAACACGCTACATTGCCAGAAAGGCTGCTGAACCTCACATTTAAAGAGCTATGATGGTTAAAACCAATCTGTACATTTCTAGGCTATGTCAGCACCAAAAATACCCACCAGAGCTAAACTAAAAAAAAATGAAATAAACAAAAAACCCCCAAATCCTCCACTCCTCGAAACTAAACCCAACACCAAATCACTTTAGCTGAGAAGAGCAAGTACCACACAAGTGGCAGATGCCAAGCACTGTTTTAAATCAGAATGAAAGATTGCATTTTCAGCTTCTTCCTAGAGGAGTGCAGGATTTGCAGTTTCTAGAAAAACACAGCCCACATTTCCACACAGTTCACAGATACACTCAGAAATGGAAGATTCTTGAGCACGAATCCCCATGGCTTTTAATAAAAACACCGTGAAATAAGACACCTTTATTTAAAATGAAACAAAGCTTCTTACTAGAAGTTCAAGCAGACTGTAGAAATCCAGATATTTAGACTTCACACTTATATATTCAACATTAGAAAGCACTTGATACGACGAGTCACTCTAAATTCTTTAAATATTAAGGAATAAACTTATAGGGATGAAGAACCGTTTAACAGCCAGAATCTAGAGCTGGATTTGAAATTGTGTTTTCTTTGCAGACACTCATACATCTTTAAATGTATATACGCTCCCTTATGCACAACATGTTGAAACCGCAAAAACCAAATAGGCGTAAAGATCAGAAGGGTAGGACTGCTGCAGCCCGGAGAACCACACCGTGCGAATTCCGGTTTTAGACCAAACCACCATGACGGACGGAGGCAGCACTGGGAGCACTAACGG
>JANPWX010000378.1:1500713-1535566 GCA_024734555.1 Trochalopteron elliotii
GGCCGTGCCGCCCTGTGCTGTTTGCGAGGTGAAGGCGGAGATGTTAAAAATGGAGCTTCCCTGGAGAGAAAGCCGCCCGGCTGGGAAGGCGCGGCTCCGCAAAGGCAGCGGCTTCACCTGGGGCTGCGCGGCGTCCCCGAGGGCACGGACCCGGCAGCGAGGGGTCACATCAGAGCCGGCTCCTGCTCCCGGAGAGGGAGCCAGCCTTACTCCTTGTTACTCCTCGTTCCTTACAGGGCAGGGGACGGCGCTCGTTCAGATTAGTTCACGCTTTTCTTACCAGCCCTGCTCGCACATGGTAGTGCCGCCATTAGCACCGCATCGGAGGTATCTTCTAACAGCCAAAGTGGAGGAGATTTCGTTTTAGAGGGAGAAAGGAGGATGCATTTCTTCCACTTCAGTCAATCCAGTTTAGATTAGGAACTGCCCAGGGGAGGAACCTGGTCTTCTTCTGTACCTGTATGCATTCTGCAAACTCGGAGAATAAGTACCACAAATGAAAAGCCTTATACAATAATTTCTACTATCTATGTCATTATATAGCTTTTGCAACAACCTCTGTGCTAGAGTAAACAGCATTTGTAAGGGAAGGAGAGGTTGGGCTTGGCTTAAATTATTTGCGTTCCTTAAATTAAAAAAATTAAGCGATTCTAGAAAAATCTCTCATCTGTTTTTAAAATACCGTGGCCATACAAGAGCAGTAATTATATATAAACTGAATCCAAACATTCAAAGTAATTTAAAACCTTTGATTTTTCATTGTCAGGCCTGATCATTCATCAGCTGTTGTGAGCTTTTATGTGTCTCCCCTTGCTGCAAAATGCCAGCATTAGTGTTGGGCTGAGCTGACCTGTGCTCACCTGAACCCTGGGCTTGTGCATCACAAGGTAACAGTCCACTCCAATGATCAAATAGGCATGATCAGAAACCAATCCAACAATTAGCTTGCAGCAGCCACTTTTGTCTTTTTGGGGTTTTGGTTTTGTGTTTTTTGGGGGTTTTTTTTTTGTTGTTTTTTTGTTTGTTTGTTTGTTTTGTTTTGGTTTGGTTTTAACAGAACTGTAGATAACAAGAAACAACGTTCTTGCATTAACAGCCATTTAGCAGGGCAAGTCCAGTTGTAAATTCTGGCATCAGAACACCTTTGCTGCGGACAATAGGTGCAAACTTGGGAAGACCCAGCAAGAATTAGGGTATTGCAGGAGTTCCTCAGCTGCCGGGGAGCTCCTAATACTTGTTTTAAATTAACTTCAGAAGAATTCATGCTATCTTACGTAGATATGAAAATTAGGCTCTTAAGACTCAATTTCCATAGAAAGGGAGAATTAGGCTTTTCCAGGAAAAACTTAAATGAGTTCTGAGTACAAGATCACACAACAGAGACTCGATTCACTCTCTTAGAGTGTGGAGATCCCAAGCCTGCTGATCTGCCACTACTTGTTCCTGCCCAGATTCCCATGTGCTAGTTCTTGGCTCAGGGAGCAGGAACAGAAGGAGCAGAGGAAGCCCAGTAGAATTTTTTGGGAGATGGTTCAAGAATCTTCCGAAGTAGAGAAAATGGGGGATTTTTTAATTCTTTATTGTTGACACCATAAAGCATTTCTGAGAAATTACCTCATTCCTCCTTCCTCTCTCCCTCTTCTTCCCTTTCTAATTAATTGATCTAAAGCTCACATCCCACATTAAGTTAATGAGTCAGTTTTATGACTAGATCCTTCCCCTCATCTCACAGCAATATTTGGGCTATACTGACTTGATTCTCATGATTATCATGTCGGCCTCTAAATTTCATATTTATAAATCCAAGATCTGGAAGAAGCAAGGAAATTAGGAAGAAGTAGCTGAAGGCCAGCCTGGACATGGGTCCTGTCTGGTACAAGCTATTGGTTTAGGAGAACGTGTGTAAGATGAGGAATTTCCATGCCTTGTTTTCCTGTTGATCCTACAAAACTGTCGACATACACGTCAACTGAACTGAGAGTTCAGCTGTGATAAGCTTAGTTGGAAGAGAGCACATTGTTTCAGGAACAGCTTGGGATGAAAATGAAAGGAAAATGAGTCATCAACATCCTCTCTGCCTCGTGCTGTCTGGGGGAGCGTGAGCCTGCAGTGTTGTGGAGGCAGGACACAGCATTCATCCCCGTGATCTGGCAGTGATGGCACACGGCTTAAGGAAGTCACCTTTTATCCTCTGACTGCCTTGATCAGCTGATCAGCCGTACAAAACATGCAGGATTTGACCCTAAACTAGCAGAGTTTGTCATCCAGAAGGTGAATTCTTGTACATTCAGATGTTAAATCTTGTAAATCAGTGCACAGGAGGATAAGTATTTGCTATTTCTCATGCTCAGTGCTACCTTTCATTCACACCAAAAGTCAACTCAAAATTCCTCTGCTCTCTCCTTCCAAATCAACAGCTGTCAGCTGGGAATGACAAGGAAATAATGAAGCATTATTTTATACCTTACAGCATTTAAGGACCTTTAACCTGAAGCAAGTTTCTGCTCTCTCAGATTAAATAGCACTGGTTTAAACAAAACTCCTTTTGTTGTGTGGCTCCCATATCTCATTTTTATATCTCAAATCAAGCTATCAGTCTGTCCTTGACACGTTGAGTTTATTACGTAATCATCACTAGAACTAGTAAAGTTTGTGATGTCAACCCCAATAGGTCTTATATCCAATTGAACCAAGTGTAACTCGAACTCAATATAAGTGCTAAAGGATAAGAAACCTCTCTTAGGAAGCTCTTATCTCAGTATTGCAATATCCTGTAGCCAAGATGCTGCTGTTTGATTGCTCACCCTCACATGGATGAAACACTGACTCATGCATAGAAAAAAACCCACAGCATTCCTCTTGATGAGAAACTAAATGAGTTACCATTAAATGAAAGTGACCTGGTTTTGGCTTTCTTTGTTTGACACTATAAAAAGTTTTGCCACATATGTGCTGTTACTCTGCAGTTGCTCAAAGTAAGTGCTAGAGTTCGAGTAGTTAAATAAGTTGCAAATGCTAACTGATAATGAGATCTAGTTAATGTCCCACTCAAGGCCAAACAGATTCTATGTAGAAAATATTTTTTTTTTGTCCCACAGTGAAGTAATCTGTGGCAGAAAAGAGTTATTATTTGTTTACTTTTCATATTTTTGAAACGGGTGAATTCTCCCAAATGCCTACTTTTTTTCTTTGGCCACAGGTTTGTCCTCTTCTGATTTACCCAGGTAAATCATTTCTCCAGCTACAGCTGTAGTGGCAACTCAGCAGTTTACATTTGAACTGCTACTCCTAAAAACTGAAGATAGCTTTTTTTTTTTGCACATGGAAGTTTAAAATTTGTCAGGTAAGGCAAAAAACATACAATAACACAGGTTAATGGGATCTCTAAGTCCCCTCCGTTATTTGTGGAAGATTTTCTGTGCTGATGTTGCTGATTTTTTGTGACATTAGTCCAATATCTTTCCTATAATCTACCTGTTATCTAAATAATGTTACAATGACATAACTTGGCAGCAATTCAAAATATAGTGCTTTGGAGTGGGATGAAGTAGAAAGAGCTAGGAGGAGGCTTTTTGCCATTGAAACTAGGGGAAATAAAACTAAGGAAACGTGTAAATTTACAGTTTTTAAATTGTTTAGTAACTTTGGTTATTTTGTTCGTTTGTGGTACACACCAGAGTCACACATCTTCTGAAGAGGTCCCAAAGTTTTAGTAATCTTTTTGCATTATATCGAGGTTTCTTAAAGGCAAAAAGTAGTTAGGCTAAGCAATGTGTTAGCTTTAACAGCTGAGATGTATTCCCTCAAGAGAAACAAGCATACAGAAATAGGTAAATTCAAGATACACCAGGAGAAGAATAATGTACAAAAGGTTCATTTTGCATATGTAACAGTCATTAAACAAATTATCCCCTGTGACTGATTTAGACTCCAATCTCACAGACAATGGCTGTCTTTAAATTCAAGTAACAAACTTGCTTAGGTA
Organism: Trochalopteron elliotii; assembly: GCA_024734555.1. Taxonomy (NCBI): domain Eukaryota; kingdom Metazoa; phylum Chordata; class Aves; order Passeriformes; family Leiothrichidae; genus Trochalopteron; species Trochalopteron elliotii. The sequence continues at coordinate 1,504,699 of JANPWX010000378.1, forward strand.
TTAAAATCAATGAAATAACATTGGCATCTCACTGTGCCACAGCCCCAGGGAGGGAAGGTGGAGGTAGGATGGCTTTGGAGATAAGAGCTGATCTGCTATCACCCGAAGGCCACCAGTGCAGTTCAGCTCCTCTCTAACAACTGCATTTTGGTGTTCATTAAGGGCCAGAGCAGAAAGCAAAGTCAGCCACTGATGATGCAGGGAATGGCATGGAGGCTTCTCAGTTTTTTCAGTGGTTCCGTGCTTTGCTGGGAACAGCAAATCCCCACTAACCCTTGGAAAGGACTGGAGGGTGGATTTCTGATGGCAGCACAAAGGGCCCGATGACCAAACACACCAAACTCAGAGTGCAAAACCAGTAACTCCAGTTCAACTTTGTGCTAGGACTCGTCACATCCAAATTAGGCAACAGAGAGTGTGGGTTTTCCAGTTTTAAAATCTGCATTCAAGATATTCCATAGTAATAGGAAGGGATCTCAAGTTAATGAGGTAATTGAGCACATGCAATTCAGAATGTTCTTTTACACGCTCCATGAGTGCACAAAAAGAGACACATTACCCAACCCATCATCTAAAGCAGAATGTAAGCATATCCTGCGTTTGGGAATATGATATGTTACTTCCTGCTCAGAAAACAGTTTGAGAGCTTAACCAACATAGGCCACAGTCTTGCACAAAACTGCCAAGGGTGTGCCTCCACACATCTCTATTTAGATGTGTAAAATCACTAGCTGCCAGGAACTGTATGGGTGCATTTACAACATAATGGTGACCCTTTGCAAGATTGTATCAATGCCTGCCTTTAAAAATATAACTAAAATGACTTTATCTCACTTGCATTCCTTCTGAACTTTCTCCTCCCATTAACTTCTTAGAATTCCTAAAGCTTCGCTGTGAAAATTGTTTTTGCTGCCATCGTTGAGCCTACAAATTCTTATGTTTTCACGTGTTGGCAGCTGAGCAGATGGTCAGGCAGTGAGGTGACCTTTGCAGAGATGATTCAGGTGCAAGAAACAGAGGTGCAGCATCTCCTTCCAGGATTGTGCTGCTTGAACCAACAGGGAGAGTGATGGAGCTGAAGGTACCTGAATTTTACCAACCAGAGAAAGTTCCCAGAGCTCTGCTTCTTGATGTTTTGGGTTTTTTTTTAAATCCAGTGAGAGGTAACTCATTATTAAAACATAAAATTATAGGTGACTCTATATGATACAGGTGTTAATTGCACAATTTGAAATTCTTCTGTGACAGTGAGCATGACAAAAATGTCACTTTGTCCTGCAGAAGCTTGCTCTTCCATTTCTTAGAGAAGGAGGTGGTACTAGTGGGCATGCATTTGCTCTTGGTTCCATTGTTACTATAATGTAAATTTACTTTTGAAATCAGCTACCACAGAAATATTCATCTACCAGATAAATATCTGTTTGCTAACTTTCTGTAGTCAGTTGCTTTAAATCCATGAGGATGGATCAATTCTCCAGCATGCTTCCATTACTTTTTGAAAGAAATATTTAATGAAAAGGAGACCACTTTTCTTGTAGCTTTGAAAGGGACACATCACAACAAAGGTGGAATTAAATTAACTGAACTATTGTTGAACTTATAAATGTACCAATCCTGTTGAGTTTCCTTGTATTCCAAAGTGTGTACAATACCCAAGTTCACATATTCTGGCAGCCTTTCTGCAAAACATGGGGAGAACCAGCATGAGCACATTTCAGCCTCTGATGAAACTGCAAAAACCCTTTTTTTGCTTCCAAATCTAAGCCTGGCAGTTACACCACCAGAAAGTCAGTGGGACTATAACACAGACAAGGATGTGCTGAAGATCAGCTTGTTTTAAACTCCTGTTACTGATGACTGTGTTTGTTTTCATAGAGTCCAAAAGATTAAAGCTCCTCATTAATGGTCTCCGTACTGGATCAGAGGAACAGATTCTTGTCCAAGATAAAGTAAAGTGCAAAGACACTTCACATCATGCTGGTACTGCTCCAAAGAACAGTAAAAAGGAGGAAAGAAAGGAGGTCCTATGTTCATGAGCAAGGAGAAAGAACAGAAACCAGACAGCAGAATACCCATGAGCACACCCCTAACAAAAAGCTGAAAGCTCTTTGATCTAAGCACCTTCTTGGTTAAAAGGTCTTTGAGCTGCAAGCAAAAACCTATTCTCAGCTATTTGATGTCCTCAGTATTCAGGGAAACAGGATCTTGCACATTCTTTATCAATAAGAGGAATTCCAGAGATACCTGAGCTTCCACCATCAACCTCTCTCAAGAACACAAAACCTTGAACTTTGATTGCTCACCACTGACAAAAAGGATAACAGTCTGAGCTGCCCTTCTTCTTTCCTCAAAAACTGTGGAGATAAAGCATTCACCCAGAAAATGTGCTGGATGGGCTACTTGAAAACTAAACAGTGCTTTAGCTTCTGAAAGCATTAGAAACCCAAAGACAACTTTAAAATATATTTCAATTTGACTGTTTAGGGTAAGTAAATTATTCCAAATAATTTTTTAAAAAAATCAAACTCATATCATGCTGTGGTAATAAAATTTGAGGGTTTCTACAAATTAAAATAATTGCAGATCATTGAAGCTGGAAAACAAGCAAAAAAAAACCCAAAAAACCAAAAAAAACCCCACCCCCCCAAAAAAAAAAACCCCAAAGAAACAAACAAACAAACAAACAACAACAACAAAAAACACAAACAAAAAAACCACCTTCGTAATCCAACCAGCAGAGGTGGAATGCTCCTCTTTAGGTTGCCTAGTTCCACCCCTCCTGCTCAGAGCAGACTGCCAGGCCTGTGGCTACTTGTATTTTGTCAGTCTCCATCCTTGGAGTTCCACATTAATTCCACACTCACAGGGAAAAGCTGATTTTTGTGCCTAAATGGAATTGTATTGTAAAGATTGGACTGATCTAAACTGTCAAGCATCTCCTCTCGTAGAAGAAACTGTCTCTTCTACTTGCAGTTTTGAGATTTACAGTTTAGCCAGTGTGTCAAATGGATCAGCCTTAATAATGAAATGCATGGGGAACAGACAGTGAAAAAACAAGTTTGCTCATTGCAGCCATGTCTGTTCTTCTTAACTTCTACTTCTTAAAATAAGTAAATTCAAAGAGCATTTTGGAGGGTTTTCTCCCCATTAAGCACTCCATTACTATGACTCAAAGTTACTGGAACCTCCAGTGTACAAGCAAAAGAGACTTAAAATACCTAAAAACATGTTCCATACAACACACCCTATCACAGGGCTGTAGGATCCCATATCAAGTGTACTCAGGTACAGTGACTTTTTTCTTTTTCCTTGCCAACATTTCCACCCCAGCCTGGCTTTTAAGCCTGAGGCTTGGCTGTTTCTTGCCCTCATGGCCAAGCACCTTCAGCTGAATGATGCCTCTGCAGCACCATTTCCTGGCTGCCTGCAGGGAGCTTCTTTCCATGGAGAAGTTTGCAGCTGTGAAGTTTCCAGCTCACTGTTTCTCAGGTGTATTTTCATGAAGCCTCAGCACTAACAGCTGTACAACGAGCATTTGCTGAGTCACACCAGGAAAACAGATGTAGGTCAATTCACTTCCTCCCTCTTCATCCCAGGGGGAAAAAAATAGAGAAAAGCAATGTACCAAACCCATCACACAGGTACTTACAAGCAGAATTGTAACTTCGCTACATCGAGAAAAACTGCAACTACATATTCATGGGGATGCATTATGGATTTTTAATTTACTTGGTATTATAAAGTGTTAATTGTTTTGCCATGAACGTTCACAGTAGGAAAAGGATGAGTTAGAACAAAGCAATTACTCAACTATTTTTTTCCAAGTAACATTTATTAATAACATTTTTAAGGTGATAACTTAAGAGTCATAAGGAAGGGGGCTGTTGTCAGTAAACGTACAATGAAAAGGTAGTAAGATTTTTCTATTAAAGTATGACTAACAAGGCTTTTAACAGTGTTTAGCTCAACCAAGTTTAATATTAAAAACATTGAAAATTGCTAGAAGTGTTGCAATCAGTTCTATTGAACTTATAAAACCTCATTTCAGTAGTCAATACTAACCTACTATTTATATAAAATTTTAAACTCCATTCATAATTTTTGTAAACAAAGTACCTAAGCATTTGAAAGAAAAAAAAAAAGTTAGTTTACATCCCACTAAACGGCAGCACATGTGTGAAACCTCAGGCATGATCAGGCATGGAGCATTATTAGGCACAGAACAAGACAGAGCTTCCACAGCCAGCTGCTGAATACACTTATGTTGCCAAAGGTCTTTTTTATTTATACTAATTCTGTTATCACTTGTAGCTGAAAATTTAATAAATCCTCCATGTGGAAGACTTCAAAGAGACAAAGAAGTCATCTTACATAGGTTTGTGAAGCTTCTGAGGGTTTTCAACTGTACATGACTTTGAATGAGTTATGACTTCTTTATCTGCTTGAGGAATTTTCAGAAACTTCTCCAAAACCTCTGAACTTTGGCAGATACTGGGCTTGTCAAAGAGCATAACACATCAGAAGACACATTTTCAGCCAGCTATTAAAACATTGAGGTATGCTGTAATTTTTCATGAAATGCCAGTTAAGTAGAACAGAAGATGACCACTGTATTCTGAGGCTGTCAGTTCAAGCTCGAGTCAAGGGGGGGAACTACTGACATACAAAAACTGCTTGGAATTTCTGTTTTCTTAGGGAAGCTGCAAACAAAGGTGAGTTATCTTACCCGTATCAACTGGCACCACGCTCAATCTCTGTGAATGGCAACAACTGATATCCAGGCTGTCAGTTTGTCTGCTCCTGACTCTTGCAAACTAAAGTTTAAACTTGATATAAATTAGGTAAATTTGCAGTAAGCCTTCGTTATCTGCCAATACAGATTTTCAATTGTCTTAATTAACACACTTCCAATGTAAATCTAGCTAAACTAGATTTAATCAGGGTAAATTTTCCTGAGTTGACATGCCCCAAACTGACTAGAAATATCTAGAGGTGACCTTCAAACAAAGGAGGCACTTGCATGAGGCACTGCAGGAAAGCCTCCATTGCCACTGCCCAGCATGTGCTTACTCAGTTGTTTTCTCCAGGGCTCTTGAACTTGTACTCACTATAGAAATGACATTCATTTAAAGAATAGGAAAAATGTTTTAACAACTACCTGACATTAGCACTAAGTGAACTCAGTGGTCTCCCCTTGTTGCCTTCTCCAGTTTTCTTTGGTGTCAAGTGTTAGCATTACAGCTATACAGATTTTCTATGCCCAATCCCCCTCAATTTGCAGTTTCCTGAAAAAAGAACAGGTGTCAAACAAACTCCAACTCTTCTAAATGCAAACTAATGATTTAAACTACTTATCCTTTTTCCAAGTCTTTAAAAGCAAAAACAAATTAAGATTAAACAAGTTAAACAAACATGCATTTGTCTTAGCTAACACAGGTACTACTAGCACTATTCAAACCTGTTTTTTCTATCAATTGCAAAGAATTTTCAAAAATACTTTAAAAAAAAAAGTATGGTGCAGATGCAAAAGGTAAAAAAAAAAAAAAATCTGTCCTGTCTTTCCCTATCCCTCTGAACTGACCCACAGCCAAACGAAGACCACAAATACACACCTACTCTCAACAGGTGAGAGAACCAGGCTGGTGTTAACATTTTATCCCATCCCTTAAAACAGCACTTACTGAGCAAAAAACCTCTTGCCTTTCACACCATCTTGTCTGTCAACTATTCCAGGAGCTGCACGGAAGTTTTCAGGACAATGTGTAAGTACCTCCCCTCTTTTATTATTTTTAAAAGTTTGGAAATGTATACAATCCAAAGACTTGCATCAAAGCTTAATGATTTTCACAATTAAGGCATAAGCCAGTGATACCATGGGGGAAGTGGGGAGGAAGAGTTCCACCCCACATTTAATTTCCCCTGCTATTTATTTTATGGCTCACAATGTTCATCGACATATACACTGTTTATTAATTACTTGTAGTAATGGAACTATAGTTTCATTCCTCAGTTGCTATAGTTACATTACTATCCAACTTTGCATTCAAAATCTGGAAAGAAATTCTATGAAGGGTACTTTATTTTTTTTTTTTTTTTCAAAGAAACCTGACTAATCTTAATCAAAACTTTACAAGAACGTTTCACTTAAGCTGATATGGGCAAGCAACTTTTATAAAAATATACTGTATAGAAACACAGTTGGAAAATTGCATAGAAAATATTCTTTTATTTAAATCTAAGTAAGGCACGGTTTTACTAGCTATTGTTTGGCTGTAAAAATGCGACTCCATTTGATTACTTTCATGTTATTAACAGTATTTTCCATAAAAATATAGGTGCAGGAATAAAAAACCCTTTTACACAGAGTGGGAAACATTCTATTGTAAAATTTCACCAAATTTACTGTAATTCAGCTGTCAAAAATTCAAATGCTATTTTAAATCAGGATGCCACATTTTACTGTCCTCCAGGCTGTTCAGTGGGTGTTGCTGTGCTTTCTTCATTTCCTGTGTAATCCAGGTGTTCCATCATCTAAAAAAGGGAAAAAAAAAGGGAAAAGAGATGGCTCTTTATAAAGAAATACTGCTTTACCCCATTGATCTAGAGTATTTGTTAGCTAAGAGAAATATAATTAAACACGTGTTAGAGTGCATTTTAGCAGCATACATTGAGGAGGTCCTCTATAGATCAGAAAAGTATTTAAGCCAAATAATCAAAGCTCTATTAGCTAATGCTTTCCACTAAAAAGGCATTCTCCAACCAAGGACCTGAGCCCTCTACAAGAAAATAAACTTGTGAGTCAGAAGTATCTCAATTACTAAATACAGAGAACCAGAAACAATTGGGGTTAAGCAAATTTTTCAAAGATATGGCTTGCAAAACTGTAAGCAGACTCTAGGATCTTACATGACATTTACAGGTAGCAAGCAATAGCTTGACCAGAAAAGACTAACTTTCTCTTTTCATGGTTGTAAAGGCTACCTGTATTACAGTTAGTCAAAACTAACTGTAGTGGTCACATTTTGTAAATTTTCCTTTTATTTCAGAAAGGAGAAAGGAAATGGAACTGTAAAGTCCTGCATCAGGAGAGAATCCAAACCAGATCATTATATAGACTGATTATACTTGGCATTGATGTAACTGATTAGATTGTCTGAATAACTCAAGACAAATTTGTAGTTGTCCTGACTAAAAAGCAGCCTGTTTCCCTATCCACTGTTGTACTGCTGGAGGCAATGAAGGCTCTGGTTTTCCCCCTGGACCAAGGCATTGAATGAGTTACAGAGGTAATACACACGTTTGTTAGTGTGAAAACTGAGACCATCAGTTTGAGGGCTTCAGAACTGAGCATAATTAACAAGAGGCCAAGGACTGGACAGTCTGGGCAGCTGACAGCCAGAGACACAAGACACAGAAATAGTACAACTAATGCTGAAAAAACAAAATGTGCCAAGGAGCTCATATGCCCAGAGTGGCAGGATTATTAGGATAAGAGATAATGTTTTAAGCATCAAAAGATAGCAAACCCTACTTATGTTCTTCCATGGTGGCATATCCTGCCTGTCTTTCTGTGCAGCAGCTGCTCACTGTGTGGGTTCTGATTTAAGCTGGGCAGATTTCCACACAATTATTTTCTTGTCTTACTATCACCTGCTCAGCATCCTTGCCAGGACAAAGCCAGGCTCTGAGACTGCTGTGTTGTGCACATTTTAGTGTGTAATTCTATGTACAGGGTAAAAAGACTTGTTCCATTAACTTTTCTCTTCTTCTCTAGTTATGACCCAGCTCTTTGCCCTTTATGCCACCAGAATTGTTTCATTGAAAGTACACAAACAGACCTTATCAAAAGCACTTTTGCTTAAACAAGCTGTTTCGCAGTCCAGCCACACCAGCATGCTGTGCAGTAAACCCAGATGACAGTTCCAAAAAACAAGTCAGTGGGATTTGGGTAAGGTTTAGGAGAGCCCAGAAGCCACAATATCAATCTGACTAAGACCAGAAAAGGTCTTTCACCACCCTCCCTCAGCGTGCCAGAATCATGGCAGTAAGAACTAAGGCAGGCACCAGTCTTGCCAATAGACTTTGGGACTGAGTTAGGGCAGCAGCACACACTCAGTCCAGCACTGAATACCCAGCTCTTGTGCTAATGACAATCTTGCATTTATTTCAGTATATTCAGAATTTTCCTCAAAAATCCACATCAAAAGTCACCCAAAGCAAAACACTCCCTACAATTACAGAACTCAAACCATCCCTTTGAATGAGGATTAAAGTATTTGTTTCCAGGATAAAACAAGAACAACCTCCCTCCACAGTACCATATTACATCAAGTCATGCCATGTATCTTCCTTCAACCTAGGGAGGATCATCTGAGAGCTGGCATAGACCAAGTAATTTTGCTAGGCATTTTTGAACAGTTTTTTCCTATTAAATTGCCAAGATTCTTCTAGAAATAAGAGTTAAAAGTATTTGTAATAATTCAGTGTATTCTAAAGGCAAAGATTCTTCTGGTAATCCTACAACACTAAGCAGCAAAAAATGTACTTTTTTTGTACAAATGCTGGAGATAGCAGCTGTATTTTAACTTTAAGGTCTCCACTTAACAATCAGATTTTGATGTTAACTTTAAAACTAAATGCCTTGTAAAACCCTAAGGGTCTTGGGGGGATGGGGGGCATTTATATAAATGTTTCAAGGCTAAAAAAATCACACCAGCCCATTTTTAATCTTTCCTTCACACAGAAGGACAGCCCACACCTTAAAGCTGAGGACAACAGGTGCCTCTCTAAAAGTATGAGATGGCATTTAAGCACCTTTGTCCACACACACATCTCTCCCCTTTCCTCAAAGCCTCAGCAGAAGCTGCAGGAATCTTTATGACAACCAGCTGCAAGATGAAGGCACCTTGCTACAACCCTGAACAAAACTGTTGTTTTAAGCTAAGAACAAGGCAAAGCAATCTGACTGTACATTGTGGAGAGCTCACAAACATTTCTAAAGTGGAAGAGACTTAGAAGCTTTGCTGTCACATCTAAATTTCTGACAGTTTTTAAGGGGGAGGTGTTAAGACAGCTTTGTAACAAAAACATTTCTGTTTAACCTATCTACTAACATGGTGGACTATTAAAAACTAAAACCAGCAAACTTATCCCCCAAAAAAACACTTCCACAGAGCCAAACCAGAAATGGCAGTACAAATCTCTCCCTGTAAGAGCACACAGCACCTATGCACAAAGTTGCTTGCAAGATGGCAATAATGTTGCATTCATGGAATTCTTAACAATTCCCAGTTATGATGAATCTGCAAGCATCTAAAAATGTGATTATGAAACTTACTAAATAGCAGGTGCACGCTGTGTAACGTGCCAGTGGCAAATCTGTTGATTTATTACTTCAAAGAGAGATTAAGAAGTGCTAAACACTTCAAACTGACAAACTCCAACAAGTTGCATCTTCTACTCCATGTAGAAGACTTCCAAGTTGCATTAGGGCACTAGATTTTCCATGATTTTGCTAAAATTATTTCATAGATTGCACTGATACAAAAAACAGTATTCTAAAATTAAATCAATAACTGGAAAATAGGTATGAAATTAGTTTATAATGAAGGCATCCATAAGTATAAGCAATCCAAAAACCTAGATAAAACTTTATGTCCCACTTCACAGCAGCAATACTGCCAGTCAGGTGGCAGGAAAGTAAGTACATTACTCTTCCAAGAAATCTCTGCACTTCAGTGAATAGTTAAAATGTTTTCTATGCAGCAACTCATTATAGCTCCAGACTACACCATAAAAAAGCCACACAGAGCATAACTAGAATTTAAGACTGCATCATTATGCAGAAACAGAAATTACCTCAGCTATGAATTATGGGACCTCAGAGCTATCTTGGGGAGTCAAGTATTTGTCATACCTATAAAGTAGAAACTAAAAAAGTGATTCCAACAAACCTATCCAAGAACTCAAATATGCACAGCAGGACAGAAGAACTCTAAGTTATAAAAATAGTCTGGCCATCTGCTTTCAGTTTGCACTCAACCCTTCCCACTTCCTAATATCATCTTTGGTTTATATCTAATTTCTTTATTATTAAGGCTTTTTAATGAGACTTCAACAATTTAAGTATTCTTTCTTAGAAGAAAGGAGCTGATGAGAAAAGTAATTTTTATGCGAGAATTTAAGACACAGTCAGAATTCACCATCTCAAATTGTCTTCAGAGCAGACACCCTACACATTATAAATAGATGTGTAACTCCAGCAACTATAATTCAAGATTATATTTAAATGCTTGAATTCCACGAGAAGCTGGAATTTGAAAGCTTGCACTGCTCTCTGCAAGCTGTGTGGACAGCAAAAATAAATGCCATCAGTGTTAGCAGTCATGAGCTGCTGCCAAGAAAGGTCAAACCCTGCTGCAGTCCAGACATGGTGCAGCAGTGAGGCCACAAGAGCCAGCCCCAGCCCCTGCTCCCCAGCCCAGTGCAAGCAGTGCAGACAGGACAGGATGAAGGACACAAGGGCTGCAGACATGATTACTAAAGGCAAATTTATAATGCTCAGCGCTGTGACAGAAAACAACAAAATTATTGTTGTTTAGCACTCAGCAGGTTTTCACATCTATGCAGTGACACAGAAAAATCAGGTGAAGGACTGCAATATAGGTAACAGAAGAGGAACTAACACCAACTGCAAATATTTGAAGACAGTCCTAGGGTTTGGGAAGTTAGAGAGTAAAGAAGCATACAAAGCCTGCCTTCAGGCTTAGGAATCACAGCTTCATTGCTACTTAATGTTATGTTTTCCTGCACTCCTTTAAAAAAATGAAAAACCCAGAAGACCTAAGTGTGAATACAGATTTGTATCTTGCTTTCAGTTCTACCCTCTTCTATTGGGTAATTCATACAAAATTAAGAGGTAGATGCAAAAAAGTCTGAAAAGAGGAAGCAGAAGGGGAAAAAGAGGAAAAAAGAAACTGTAAGATGATTAACAAAGTTGCATTAAAAGAAGGCCATAATCACACCTTGTAGCAAAGGCGTCCTGGAGGAGTCCGACACCTAAATAAAATTCATTCCATTATTAAAATTATATACAACAAAACCAACAAAAAAATCAGAAAAACCCCAAACTCCAAAAAGGTAACTAATGGACTATTATTATCAAGTTTAGTCACCTGATGCACTGTACATGCTCTTCTACCCCTATTCTTAGGACACTTTGCAAGGTTTTTCTGTTCCCACGAGGGCAAAGCAAACCTCTACACAAGTCTGGCCACCCTTGTCACTGGAGCAGCTCTGCCCAAGCCTCAATCACTGATGTAGCAAAAAATTGTCTTCTGACACCTTTCCATATCCTTCCTCCTCAGAGTGAGCACTGAAAGCTGGAGATTTCAACCCTGGGGCTGTGTGGGTTGGGGCTGTTTGGGGTTTTGTTTGTGCGCTTGGATTTTTTATATGTTTGTAAGTTCAGTAAGAACATTTCAAAATACAGTTTTAGATAGGAAGGACAACATAGGAGAAAGATCAACTCTGCAGCATTTCAGGAGTGCAACTTGAGTAAACATTCTCTGGGAACAAAAAATTAATATAAAAATATTCTTCAGAAAGTTATAGAAAAATGGAAGTTAGTAAAGTTACACAGAGCTCAGTTGTAGGCTCAATTACAGACAAGTCTAACTCAGGGATGGTGGAGTGGGGGTTGAAATCAACATTTTAAATTGTGCTAGAAATGAAGTCCTCTGACTCAAAACAAGCTGAAGTTCAGAGTAGTTTTAATCCTTCAAGAAACCAGTTGAAAGGACATGAAATAACTACTATGACAACATAATTCTTTCAAGTATGAGTTTTGCTACAAGAAGTGCAAGAAATTTCTTGTCACTAAGGAGACCTGCCAAATTTACTTAGGCCAATCTTACTCAGAACTCAAGTGAGGAAAATAAATTGCCAAGTGTTTTCCCCACAACAAACCCAGAGTTACTGGGCTTCATAAACACGACCTTGTTTATTTTAGAAGAGCAAAGAGTCACCAATTTATATATAAATGCACAGTAAACCAAATTCATTCTGACCCACAGAGGAACATTTCTATTCACTGGACCTATGAAAGGAGGAGTTGATTTTGTAAACAAAAAAGGGTATTTAGTTAAAGCTGAAAATCTCCCGAGTAATTTCACACCTAAGCCAACCCCCAGCTGAAGCAGGTGTAGTGTATTAGATCAACAAAAGGTGGCATTTTGCTGGTAATACTACAGGAGCTGGTGCTTGTAGTTTTACCTTTACAAGAATTACTCTTGACTTCCACTGACCCATGTAAACTTTCCAATTCAGAAGCTGAAAAAGTGGGAGCTGCTTCTATTCACCATGAACTTGACACCCACCTTCCCCCAGAACAGACTATCCAAGCTCCAAGTTCAACATGCCCTAGGGTATAGGTGCCTCAATTTAAACAATACAGAACTTAGGTCTCAAGCAAAATACAGAGTCATCTTGAGACTGCTCTGCCTTATGATAAATGCCAGCTCAAGGGCTACTGGCACACCCAGTTACTGCAGTAAGTCACATCAAGGAAAATGTCCACGTGTCAACAGGTGGGATTTTAAGAACTGCAATTCCTGGGTAGTGTTAGACATAACCAAGGGGGAAATACAGAATATCCAAGGCAGTGTGCTCACAGTGTGTGCTGTGGTAGGAAACAATAACATACAACAGGTACTTTGTTCCTGAATGCTCCACTCAATCCTGATGATGCAGGCCATCAGTGATGCACGGAAAGTTTCTGAAGTTCTAGTTGATCCCAAATTTTTGAAACTGCCTCTAATACAGAACTAGTGCAGTTTGGAGTTTGCATGCTTAGTTCAGTGACTCATGTTATACCACATCAAGATGATAGATGAGGAATGTTAAAATACAAGAAAAAAATTCAAAGTAGATGGAGTAAATTACTTTTCCTCTCTGAGTACTGAACCAGTTATTTCATCTGCCTTGACCTTTGCTCTGCCAAGTCAACTACTAGACTAAGATTTTCTAAGACTACTTTTCCATATTAGTTCCAGAAGATCATGAGAAACTTGCAAGAACTGGACTGCAGGTGATCTATCACCAAGTTCTCAGAGAAACAAATACTCCAAGGAATTCACAACAGAATACTCAAGGCCTACCTGGTAACTGCTTCCTTTCCAAAACTTCTTCATCTCTTTGCGCCTCCAGGCAATGAGGGAGCTTGTGATGAGTGTACATGGCACCAGGTAGAGGAGGGCAGGCTGCCCCATCTTCATCAAAGCCAAAACGATGAAAGTCAGCACCATGCCAACAGCATAAGCTGTAAAAAGACATTCATACACACACAGTCAACAATTTTTAGATTAGGTCAATCATTTAGTAAGACAGAATTTCTTTTTAAGCAATATTTTCCTGGTTAATATAACTGAAGTAGAGCCACAATAGGCTGCTCTGTATTTGCAAGATTTCTAAAAGCAACTCACTACCATAAAGAAGAGTCACCTTAAGTACAAGCAAGCACACTAAAACCTTTCTCAAAAGATCCTTGAATTGAACCTTACCTGAAGAAAACCATCTAGATCTGCCATTTTAAAAAAGCTACCATGAAATATCAGTATTTACCTATTGTGCAGGAAATGTAGTATACAGAAGATGATCTTGTTTGAACATCAAATCTTCGACAATAGGCAACCAGAAGCCCTTGAAAGGAAAAAAATTTAAAAAGGAAAAGGATTAATGAAATGTTTAGTCATGATTTTTTTTTCTCCCCAATTCTTCAAATGAAAGTAGCATAAAGAATTTATAGTAAGACTTCCCATTGTGGTATTTTATCTTCTTCCAGTATTTTTTCTGTAAAGGCAAGAACCAGTCTAAGAAATCCTACAGTAAATCTAGAAAACCAAACCATAATGGAAATATGAGCCAAGCAAGCTTGGAATTAGAAGTTTGGGGTTTTCAAGCAACCTAATTACATTGTGCTATTTTCAGCTTTCTAATATAGTAGTGTAACAACCTATTTTTAATACTTTTCTTCAATAGGATTCTAATACTCACTCTTAACATTCAGCAATTTTGCCTGCAAATGCTTGATTAAAGCAATTTGCTCAAAACTCCAATTATGGCCAAATTCAGCACTTCTGAGAAAGGTGGAAAAATATTTTACATTACCTCACCTCTAATTACATAGTCTAGGATATGAAAATCCTACAAAGTCACAGAATATTTGCTTTCTGTGAGATTTTAATGATATTTAGTTAATACTGACAACTCGATTTACCTATTGGTCTTGCATTTACTCAATCCAGTACAACAGAAAATAAACCTTTCACTATATAAGTATTCTAAAACATACTGAGCTTTGTTCTTCTACTCAGGCTTTTGTTGTATTCTGCACTGACTGATCACAACAAACTGCTGCATTTGATTTAGTAGTTACCCTGTGAATAAACTCTGCAAGTAAACTGAGAATAAAAAACAAAATATTTACTCATAAGTTACAGTTACCAAAAGCATTTGCTCACCTGGGACAATAATGTCTCCAAAACCCAACAATGAAAAGGGCAAGTCACAGAGTGTTGATGCAGAGTGTTCAAGTCTAGGCACTCTAATAACCACGGGTAACTGGAAAACATTATTTCAGAAGCCACATAAATCTCATCTAAAGCATTCTGGTGTTCTGTTTTTTTTTTTTGGTTGCTTGAATTAATAAACAGTTTAAATATAATTAATTTATCATTAACGCAGACTTCAAAATAGGTAGAACCTAAAGTAAAAACCAGAAACCAACATAGAAAGTAGATAAAGCTTAAGGCAACTGGTAAGCTGGAATTTCAGATTTACAAATAATATGCACATACACACAAAAAAAAAAAAAGTTAAAACAATATTTAACCATGTACTGGGAGAAACAAATCTGGATTATTAACCTAACTATAGAATACTGATCAATGATATCCAGGCCCTAAAGAGAAATTTGGACAGTAAGGTTTTCCCCAAAAGAACAGTCTTTTTAGAGGAAATAAGTTAAAAATCCAGTATCTGAAATACAATCCTTACTTTCTCATGGGGAGCTGAGCGTTCAGTAGGGACTTCCACCAAGTTTCCATCACTCTAGGATCAAACCCAAGTCAACAGGCATTTAATACTTATAAGAAAATAGCAGAAGCTGGCTATATTTTGTGAGAAAGTTATGCTGAAAAGCACACTATGAATTAGCTACACAGAGTCAGTACTTTAATGCTGCACATACTACAACAACTGTCCATACCTTTTCACTGTTTCCAAAGGGACCAGCTGCAACTTCAACCATTATACTTGCCCCATTCTGAAATTAAAGGTATTTTTCAGACGTTAGTGATTTAATGAACCAAAACTTTCATACCATGTTTACAAAAACTGCTTGTACCTCCACTTACAATTCAGGATTGGAAAAATCCTGAATATCAAAGGGAATGCACCAGAATGTACAGTATTATACTGCATTGTGTGGCAATAAAAACATGTAATCCAGCCTAAAATAATGTTAAAAATCCTCAAACAACAAGTCCACTAGATGTAGCTGGAATTTTAGATAAAAACATGTCAGCTTTTTCTGCCATGAGCTTTCTGCTTCAAAATAAAAGCAGGTTAACACTTGCACACAGTTCATACCTCACTGCAAGTGATCACTGCAGGAAGTACAAGAGCATATTCCAATAAATGGGTGTTTAAAACAAAAGAAGGAAAAAAACATGAGGGCAATAATTTCTCATGATCACACTATCCCTCACACTAACTGGGGATGGTTTACTTTTGACCATGTGATTGCCATAAAAATTTAGGCCACTGTTGTCTTACATGGGGAAAAATGGAAATCAGCTTTTCCACCTTGAGAACACTGCACTGACCTGTTAAACAAAAACACTCTCCCAATGACCAGACACTTTTGTTCTTACAATAAATGCACAGACATACCTTTGTGATAAATGGTGTTATGAAGACAAAAAACACATCATAGAGAAGGAGGAGGCCAAGAAGTATTACACAGGACTGGCAAAAAAAAAAGGAGAAGGAAATATTACTGTGGGTTTTCAAGTATCACACAGCTAGATTCTGGTACCATTACTGCACCATGTGTTTTAATCTGGCATAACATTTGGAACAGGATTAGTTTCTTTTAATAATTATTAAAAATAGTAAAGATTATGTTTGTTAATACGTATTTCTTGTGTATTGAAAACCTACTTCCTGACAGTAAACTTGCAGATTCATGGCAGTAGAATATTATCTTAAGGTAAACAACTTACAGTACCTTGAAGTTGGGCATTTTCAGTGTTTTAATGAAGTTTAGGCAGAAAGCAACTCCCAAAATATCTTGCAAAATCCAAGCCCACCTAAAACAAAAAAAAACCCAACAAAACATTTTTACAGGTTGTTCAAACTGCTGCTGGAATCTAGATTTTTTCTAGAAATAGCAAGGAAAACTTCTCAGAAAACAAGAAATTAGGTTTTTCAGAATTACTACTACCAAAACCACAAAAGTCCTAGTTTCAAGATGGTCAATTTATCCAAGCCTCTGATCAAAAACAGATAACTGTTTGTGCTGGTAATGGCTGGGACAGAGTTAATTTTCTTCACAATAGCTGGTAAGGGCTTTGTTTTGGATTTGTGCTGGAAACACTGTTGATAACACAAGGATGTTGTAGCTACTGCTGAGCAGAGCTATTCCCTGTGTTATTCTGCTCCTCTTCTGTGGCAATCCTTAGCAATCTAGTTCTTCCTCATCTTCATAGTTTTTTTATAACTTCAAATTACCACACAGCTCATTTGCATTGCTTTCTTCTCTATTACTCCCATGCTTGTTAAACTTCAAAATACTTTCATGACTTTTCTGAAATTGGCACTGGAGTTCAGAAGGATGCTGTGCTCCAGGATTAGCTGTATGCTGGGAAGTTCATCAACACCAATTATTCACCTTACTCTTAAGTCAGAATGCACCACTTACCTATCTTCATTTCGAAATACTGCCCAGACAACAGCTGCTGCTATGCAGAACATAGCCAGAAAAATAAGCCTCACTTCAATGGTTTTGTTGGAACATGTAATCCTAAAAGAAAATAATTAAATTAAAAGAGAAAGCCTGCAACAGCCAAGACACACGCCTGTGCTATCATGCATCCTTAAGCTGACAAGGTGTTCTCAACCCAGGAGTTTCTCTTTTGCCATCTGCTCTGTACAGATTCAGGTGGCATTGTTCTTACAACTGCAGCACAATCCTTTCCTGGGCTGCACTAAAAACACCAAGAGGGGTTTGGCTGGCCTGTCCTCATTCCAGCAAACACATCCAGGGAAGGCAGCAGGCAGATGAGTTTGTTTAATCCATTTCTGTCATGTAACAATTACACTACCTGAGCTATGTCAGTGAGGGACAGTGTGTCACAATTGCACAAAATGGTAGTGGCCAGAAAAATTGATTTTAGGAAACATAATACAAGATTAAAAATTAAGTAACTATGTATTGCAAAATTGTGAGCCAATATCCACTTCTACCACATACTCAATTTTCTGTGACAGGTTTTGAACTGATAACTGACAAGAAATGCCTCTCCTGCAGCTGACACAAAACCTGCTCTTTTATACTTGATTACTACCTTTGATGGGCTACTGGATTACCTGACATGAATATCCTACACTAAGTAACTTGCAAACCACATGATTCACATGGTTCCAAGTTCATAAGCATTGTTCTTTTTGGGAAAAAGAACAATTTGTTGCATTGAACATTCAGTGAAAAAGTGAAAATACAGGGAAGGAAAACAGGGACACTCCCATATGCACCCTATATGTGCAGGATATTTAACTCAGAGTGGTAAGAAGCACCTGTGTGTGCACTGGTAACAAATCACCCAAGTGAGGACTGGAACCACAACCTTCTAACATGGGTGACATGAGCAATGTGTTGTCTATGCTGAAAGCTAAAGGTTGGCAGGCACAGTACTGTCTAAGAAGAGGGAAAACCTCCTCTGCTGCCTACAGCACAGTACTTGCTCCAAACAGGACCAAATGTGCAGGATCCTCCCCTTACAAAATTCCTTGATGAATAAATAAGCACATATAACAGATAACCAGAATTTTGTAAAACCAAGCTCAGACAGCCAAGCAGAGCCTTTCAAAGTTTATTACAGAATGCTTTCCAATAAAGGTAATGCAGCAAATCTACAACTATTTTAATTGTTGAGTATGCTACAGATACCTTTAATATTTATTAAAGCAGCTTGTAATTTTCTTTTGTAACTATCCCACACACTAAAACCATACAGGAAACAATTTGTCAAACTGTTCTCATATTTTCATGCTGCCTTGAGTAGCAACCAGAAAATACCCAGAGGAAGGAAAGCTGTCATTTTTAATAAGTGAAAAGTGCACAATACCTGCACTGCCCAAACGGGATTTCTCCTATTAATGCTGCAAGACAGTTGTACAGACTCATTGCAGATGCCAGGCAGAAGACTGATATTATAACATAAACTAAATAAAAACAAATGAAGACAGGAATCAGTGACAAAAAAATAGAAAACAACAAATAAACACAATAACATACATTTGATATTTTGTGTTGAAGAGGTGTCTGGACTGCAGTGGGTGATGTGGTTTAAGGGTTACAGTGACAGTACTGAGCAGACAGCTGGACTGGATGATCTTGAGTGTCTCTTTCAACCTTGAGGATTCTATGATTCCATGATATAAACT
This sequence comes from Trochalopteron elliotii, assembly GCA_024734555.1. Lineage (NCBI taxonomy): Eukaryota > Metazoa > Chordata > Aves > Passeriformes > Leiothrichidae > Trochalopteron > Trochalopteron elliotii. The sequence goes on from JANPWX010000378.1 coordinate 1,523,425, forward strand.
GTTAACAGTTATAGCAGTGCTCAATCATAGTCAGCTGAGTATAGAAAATGCTGAATCCCCATTCAAAGTTCTCATCAAACTTGACTCAGAGGTTTCAGAATTGCTTTCTAGCCAGATCCTCACCAAAAAACTAAAACCAAACACCAAACCCCAACTAGCAAAAAAATGTTCTCATCAAGCAAACCCTAAACACTACTAGGTTGTCACTGCCATCCTTCCAAGAACATTGACATAAATCATATTTTTTTTTTTTGCTCATCATTAGTCACCTCTCTTCCACATGACTTCATTCAGAACAAGCACTGTCAAGCCAGTCTTTGTAAGACAGCTGAAGAAACCTCTCCTTAAATAGCAACTGCATCCTTTCAACCCTCAACTCACACATGGAGAAGATCATTTAAAAAATTACATTTCTTTTAGTTTAGAAATTTAGCTTTTTGGAACTTAAACACTCTGTAAGATCATGTAGAAAAATAAGTCAAATGAGATTATTCATTATTTCTTACCTAACCATTTGTAGAAGAAATAAAGTAAGACCAGCATGACACAACAGATGACAACAAACAAGATAACTGTTACAGGGGTGAAAGTAACATTTTCTTCCTTCTTCCACCGGGTTTCTCTCTCCCCAGGACTTGCTACTGCTTTCAGATTCTCACTGTTACAAGAAAACAACAAACACATTCACCTCAATGACAGATTACAATTTTTTTTTACTATGACCAGAATTGATGGGTTACAGAACATTTAGACTGACAAGGTTTCAGTTTAGTCCTTCATCCTATTATTAGACTTAAACCCACAGAACATGGTATGGTTATTGTTTGAATTTCTCTCCATGTTTTAATGAAGATATGCAGTTTCAACCTAGCACAGATCCCAAGGAAAAGATTCTTAACCGTGCTCCTTTCCAGTGGTGTGGTAATTGCCAACTTCAATGGAGCATCCCCAACCAATACCCTGACCCATGTGAAGAAAAGCAGTACTACACTCAAAGTGCTTTTCAGGATGCACACACTGAGCTCTGTTAGTGCATCACCTCTGACTACAGAATTTATTGGGCTAAATGCAGACAAGCTGATAAATATGTCTACAATAAATCAAAATCATAAGCACTGCACACCCTTAAAAACTCATCTAGACATTAAGTGTCTGCAAAACCCATTCATGTTGGCAGAATGAAACTAGCTAAGTACTAGTTCTTTTACTCTTACACCTCATAATTACAAAGTGAAAGAGAGTTGGTATAATCAGGGATTTTCACTGGGAGTAAGATTTCTGTGCATACATACTCCATATTTATACCTCACCATGCAAAATAAGGAGACTTAAATTGCTGTATTTGTTCTTTGAGCAGAGAGCCCTTCTACTCTTTAGTCCAGACCTAGTGCAAATTGCCCATCAGATAGTGTGTTCCTGAGGAATCCCAGGACCTACCTACCAAATGCTGAATTCAGCACTGAAACAGCAACCTTCAAAAGAGAATAACCCACAGGAGCAAGGGTTGGATGAATCACCTTCTCAGAAGATGTGCTTTGAATAAGCAGCTTTTTTAAAAAAAATAAGCTCGCCCTAGATTTATGAAAGAGCACTTTAACTAGTTTAATGAATTGCATCTAGGTATTTTTAATATGGGAGACAGCACCACATTTTGTTATTTTAGCATTCAGTGCAGCCACACCCCGCAGCACTGCGGGGTGAAAAAGAAGCATAATCAGATCCAACCTTTAAAAAAAGAAACATACACACCTCCCCTCCTTCTACTTCTTTAATCTCTTTAAAATAGCTAATTTGCATAACTGTGGGAAAAAGGAAGCTGTTGTTATCACATACAACCCTCTCCTTGTTGTTCTGGGGAGCAAAGCAGCACACCACCGAGACCCTAAAGGTAGCAACACACACTGGCCCATTTAGCATACACAGCCACCCAAGAAATACTCAGAATGATGCCATGCTCTCAAAGGGCAGCTACAGCCAGCTCAACCCCAGACTAATAACAATTTTGTGCATCACTTAAAGCTGCACACCCCTCAAGCATAGTGCAGAAACCCCCATTACTCCTTGCTTCCTCTGCCTTTGTCACATTCTGCAGTGCCACTCCCTGTTCCCTGCACAGGGACACAGGGGCTGCTGCTGCCTCCCTGTCCTTGCCCAGTCCTGGAGCTGCTGCTGCCACAGCTCTGTTGCTCCACCAGAGAAAAAACACAAAGCTGAAGCAGATAAGCCAAGCTGGACTTTATCTGGAGGCAGCCACACAACCAAAACTGTGCTTCCCATTGCTCCCAGTGACAGGAGTGCCCACAGCCAGCTGGGATGGGGCAGCTGTGCACACCCCTGCCAATGCAGACACTACATACAATATGTATTTACCTCCTGAACCACTGCTCCTGAAAGGTGTAACTAAAATACCTCATTTCTATTGTGGATATTGGAGAATGATGATGCTAGTTACAGAGTGTTTGGTAATTTGTCCAAATGTTAATTCATGCCTCCTCCCAAGAGCTGCATTATCCCTCAGGGACTTTTACAATCAATGCCTGAGGTTCCTCAAAGACATCTAGTGATTTTTCAGAGGTTACTCAGAGTGCTCAAACATTTCATGACAAAGCAGCTAATTGCATTTAGATCTTCTAACTTTTTAACTACCAACCTAAACCAAAATAATTTCTCACTAACCATAGTGACAGTTTTCACAAGCTTTGCAGTCCATGTAATTTAAGCAGCTCCATTTAACAAACTTACAGTTCTGCTACTCCACTCCAGTAGCCTCCCAGTGCCACTGTAAATACAGCAATTAGGAAGATGACAACCATACTGTAGTCAAACTCTGGCAAAGGTGGTGAATACAGAGTCACATTAACTTCATTTCCAAGCACCTGAAATATAACATACAAGTTGGTTCATATGGAGAACAATGAAATTATATTGCTTATTTTCCAGCAAGATGTACATCATGATTTCCTACTCTTAATCTACACAATGCTGAGAGGAAGTTTTCAGCTCACTGCACAAGACATATGTTTGGCATATGTCATATGTCTGGCAAGAAGCAGTGCTTTCCATGCTACCTTTCAGGATGGTCAGGTTTGGAAACAAGACTACCACTACTCCTGTGTAAATACAGAGATACCACAAGAGAAAATGGCTCCTCTTTGCATTCTTCCCACAACTTTCTAAAAAGTTATGCCTCTAGCCCAGTGCCTCCCCAAAATATCCCAAGTGCTGTCAAAGAGCTCTGCTCTGCAGGAAAGCACATCTAACCCAATCACCTTGAAATACAAGCTCACAGGTCCACTGAGGCGTCAGCAGATCTACCTCTACCTCTCAAACCCATAAAACTCAGTTCAGAGACAGACATGAGGCTTCAGACAGAACATAGTGACAGCTCAAGGTGGCAGAAAGTTATTTATTTACCAACACCTTCACACAAACATGATTTGAGATGGATTCAAATGAAAAGAAAGCAATTTCATGCTATTTAAAAAATTTAAGACCTAAGAAAAAAAAAATCAGCTCAAGTACGCAGAAGAAAATGGGAGAAAACACTCAGATGTAACTGGTACTGAATTGTACAAAAATCTTGAAAGCAAAACCAAGGTGCTTTCATTTGACTGAAAGGTGAGATTTAAAAAACAAAGAAAGGATGATAATTTGACAGGAAATGGAAAGTAGTAGGGAAGACAAGTTTGCTGTTGCAGTCAAAGTAAATCCAGACATCTAAAATAATTGTGCAGTGAGAACAAACTTCAGAGATGCAGAGAAAAACCCCACATTTGTTTACAGTCTGCATGTGAGATAAAAGCAAGAGACAGAACAACATGCCAGACAGGTTTGGCTTCAGAAAGATCAAACTGGCACTAGAAAGAATGAATGGGAAGCCCAGTAGTAGAGTGGAATACAGTGGCCACATATGAAGAAAGCTGAATCATTTCAACATCTAAATTTTCTAATTACAGATAATAACCTTTCTGCAGGCTAAATAAGTCAGAATCATTCTTTTTGCCTGAAGTTATGGAAGTTCAGAAAACATGGAATAAAATTAAATTCTAGTGAAACACTGCACCTGTATGAAGTGGAACATAACATTAAAGGGAAAAAAACCCTATTTGAATTACAGCATCCTCTATATAAAAAAAACCCAAACCAACCAACCAACCAAAAAAACCGAACAGAAATACAAACAAACAACCCCAAACAAACAAACCACACACACAAAAAACCAAACACCACCAAGAACAAAAAAAAAAAAAAAGCCAAAACCCCTAAGAGGCTCATACATTTTTAGTATTTAGTTCCAATATATCTTAATCCAGTTTTTCCCTTTAAGTTTCATAAATCTTACCAAGTGTAATTCACATTAGAATCTAGAGCAACTGTTTCCTTTTGCTCCTATCATTCCTCTTTTCACTAAAAACTTCCTAAGTCTCAACTTCCCCAGGGAGCACTAGAATGAAACAGACTGCATCAGGTAACAAATCTGCAAGAGACCTGTCCACTGACTAAAAGCTTTGTAACACTCTGCTATTTCTATCAAGACTCTTAACAGACCTGGCTCTCATGGTGAAGGCTAACAGAGATGATTTACTTGTCAAGTAAAAGGAATGCTTATACAAACTACCTGCCCTCAGATTGGGGCTGTTTCTCTCTTCTAAATAAAAGGAGGAAGCTGGAAGCTTTAAAGAGAGTTAGACAAGAAATGCAACTGTAGTAGGAAGTGTACAATGGCTGCTGGATTCCAAGCAGTGCATCTCATTCAAAATAACAGCTGCCAGTGACATGACAGAGAGCTTTGGCAAAAAACTAGAGCAGAACCAGGAAAGATCACTTGCAGTCTAGGCTGTGTTCCTCACTACTTTATGAAGGCAGTCTCACTGTAAGACAAAAATGAATTCTTTGATTCAGCAGCAGTATGAGACATCACCTGGCACACCAACCTACAGCAGAGGTGCTTTGGTGAGTTACTCCAGCTGTACAGAAGTGATTCTACATCCCATCACTCCCAGCATAACTGGGCAATAAAGAAATGCAGAGAAGACCCAGACCTAACTTGCCCTAGCTCCTTTATATGTTAGCAGGCCATCCTAAAATCACTCAAGCAAGCAAACAACACTTATCTGACTTGAAGAAACAAGTCTGAAGACAGAGGACAACCTGAAACCAACTACAGTACTTATCAAGGCTGTGGCACTCTGAATACAGCACAAACCTTCAGCCACGTCACTGCTCAGCAAGTACCTATCTTTAATGACAACAATAAACAACCAAAGTCCTACAAATCTAGGCAGTTGCAGTTTGCATACTTACCTAAGACAACCTCCCATGGCAGCTCTGAAGATTAAGAGCAGAAATGGTGAAGTCAGCTTGTAAATTCAACTCAAGAAGCTAAGATTACACAGTGCCAGCCTCTGCTATACCCAGAAAAATATGTGCAATGCAACTCCTGCTTAGCAAAACTATTCAACACTAAATAAAAACCCCAAAACAACAATATAATAACAACAGAAAAAGCCACACTGAAGAAAAGATACTGTTTTCCTTAAAACCCTGTGCAATATCTTGTTATCCTAACATTAAATGCCAAGGAAAAGAAACTCCAGATACTCCCAAAACAAATTTCCTTGCTCATGAAGTGTAGAATACACCACAACAGCTGCATTTTAATAACAAGCATTTGGCATCTCACCATCAACTCACCAGCAGAAACTCTGCACTGCCTAACCACTCTTTAGCTGATGCTGTCACACTATACAGAGGGAGCTTATCTGGGAAAGGCAAAAAAACTCTGTCTTTCCTCAAGATCCAACCTGCTCAGGTGCTTTCCTGAAAGCTCTGGTGTCAGTAGCCACAAGCTCAGCTGTTGTAGTTTCTGCACTAAGGGAACAGCCCCCTCAGGCTACAGCTCTTCTTGTGTGTCAGGCACCTGCAGCTGTATCCAAGTCTGCTGGAAGACAGCTTATCTTGCTCAGCAGGAAACTTTTAATGCTCCCCATCTCCAGTTAGGTACTGTGTTTCCCATTCTCAGTGTTCTAATCAATCAATCAATCATTCTCTCTTGTTCACCTGATTAGGAAGACCAGTACTTCCACAACTAAAAGTCCACCCTCTATTAGGAATGAAAGCAGTATCTAAGCACATTCAAACCAGGCAGGCATCCAGACCTGACGTGAAATTAATCTATTTGTTCAAATACCTAACTTTATACTATAACATGCTGAAGTTGTTACTTACCATCTGCATATCTACTATGTCATTATATCTTATAAGAGCAATTGGAAGAGTCACATCTTCAAAATCAGTCTTGTTATCTGAAATGGCAGACTAAAAGAGAAAGTGTAAGTGGTAAGTATGGTGAGCCTATTTACAGGACAGGTTAGATCACTAAAAGCAGACTATCCTTTCAATTTCAGTGCATTTGTAGGAAGGTGAAAGCAAAAAGCTCATTCACCACCCTTTGCAAAAAGGTTAATAAAGATAAGTGTACTTAAATCAAACCAGATGATACCACCAACACATCTGGATTCACACAGCTCTTGTGCTTTTATAGTATTACAAGGGATAATCAAAACTGTTTTAATTTCTACACTTCCGAAACAAGATGAACTTTCTGTGATAATCACACTAATTAATAAATTGTACATAATTGTACATACACTTTGCAGCTGCAATGGAGAACAAAAAAGCAATGAGATCTCACAAGACCTTTTTTTATCTCCAGTTTTGGATTACATTTCCCTGGCTTATTTTTATCACACATGTCTAAAACAGTATCACCTACCTTGACACAGAGTTCAGAATGCACTAAAATTAGGGAATGATAAAGATGAGTATTTGCATTCAGAAGTGTGTCTGAAGATACAAGGAACATTTAAAAACATTTAAAAACATGTAAAAATCCAGCTCAGCTGTAGCTCCTCTGAGCTGGTTTTGCCAGCACTGCACAGCCCCACCAGCACAGCTCTGTGGGGAGGGTAAAACTCGTGCTGGAATCCCACACATGGCCAGGGTGCTTCCTCTGCTTTTGGGGCTTCTCTCAGCTAACCCTGCACAACACTGCAGAGGACCAGACAGGACACTATCTCAGTACAGAAAAAAACCTGTTTGTTGTAACTTACCAGCCTAGATTTACTGGCAATCAACAGCATTTTAGCACCCAAACTTTGTGCAATTCTTGCTTTCTCCAAGAAGGTACAGTTTCCTCTCATCACTACAACTGCTTTGTCCTTCATTACACCAGAAGGAACTTCAGCTGGACTGCAGAGGACTGTAGAAGTCAGGTTTTCCAGAGCCCTGAAAGTCTGCAGAGAAAGAGGAAGAAAAGGAATGTGATTAAAGTAGGAAATTTGATATGACAAACAAATTAATACAGATGACTACATTACAAAAGCATTACATGCTTTTTAACTGGAGATTTGCCAGGAGGAGGTGTAACAGAAAAGAATGATTAATTCAGGAATATAAAACCACAGCAGCAGTTTCTGCAGCCTGCAATACTGAGGGGCATTTAGAGCAGCATAGAGCTGAAATAATCTGGCTATTTCTAAGTGCAATTTCACAGTAGCTGGTATTGTAATTTAAACATAAGAAAGTGATTACATAGAAAAATCACTATTTGTAGTTCTGGGGAATCCAGTGTACACTCTGTGATATTTCCAGGCTTTACAAGCCAAAACAGCACTGATGGATACAACATAACCAAAGGCCCAAAGTACAATGCTTGTTTAAACCCAGCTGTTCAGTCTAATAACTTACATCATCATCATCTCCTTATTTCAAAACTTAATTTCATATTGACAATTATCTTGAAATGATTGTCAGTTTTCTTTGTTTGGTCAAAGCATCCCAGTGGTCAAAGTGGCACAGCAAAGACATCTGGGGCAGATAAATGATTTTTACTGTGTCTTACACTGAGTTAGTCTGCAAGTGAAGAACAGAAGGGAAGGCAAGAGTACCTAGATCACTCCCAAACACAAAGTATTTCCTGTTTATAAGAATGCCTAAAGAACATTTATTTCTGTCTCACACCAACACACTCAGAAAATAGAGCATGATGGTACATTTCAGATGATCTCCTATTACACCACCTGTTTTCAAGACAATTAAACAGTACATCAAACTGATGAGCCAATATAAAAATAAAGTTTCAGAAGTGTACCAATTTCTGGAAACAAATAATCAGAACTTTAACTCCCAAATATAAAATTTAGACCTAAGACTAACACCCAGAGGAAAAAATTAAAAGGATAAAATGAAAACATAAACACATAAATAAATAAACACATAATACAAATGCTGGTTCTAAGCACAGAGAGAGTATTCCCTTTGTGAAGCCTAGAAGCCAACTCTATAAAGGATAGAAATGTTCACTACAGATTTTTTTTTGTGATTTGGGGGGAAGGGGACAACATGAACCAAAAAACCACCAAAATATTCAGTGTAGCACGTATTTAACTCAAAATTTTGAAGACCAGCTATAGCTGACTCAAATTCATACTGCATCCTAGTTTTCTTAGAGAGTATAACTACAAGCTACTTACAGCATTGTCCAAGGTTTTTGGAAGAGACACCCAATTAGAATTGTAAATGATGCAGTAATCCTTAGTTACTGGAGGCACCCCACTTCCAGAGGCATGCAGGATCCCCTCATCAGCAGCTACCTGCAACAGAGCACAGGGTTCTGAGTTACAGCAAGCTCAGAATACCAGTTATGCAAACATTCTTCTAGAAAGCTTAAGAAGAGGAAGAGCTGTTAGGAGAAAAGGAATTTACTCAAGTCACAATTTTACATAATAATTGATTCCATGAGAGATGGGGAGTTTGAGAGCAGGTTGGAAAAATAGTAAGAACCTAGTCACTATATAATGCTGCTTATCCTCTCTGCAAATACAATGTATTTATGACATGTACACTTCACCTCACCAAACAGAATACCAGCAAGAAACCAATCCAAATGATTTCAGACTCTCTATCTAGTGCCTTCCAAAGAGTGTAAAATCGTACAGGGAAAGCAATTAGAACAGTACATGGAAAAGAGATGAAGTTCTAGAGTCTTCCTCCCTCACAGACTCTAGAATTTTCCTACTAATAAAGTAGGAGATTATATGTATCATATATATGTATCATATGACAATTCCCAAAATATTTTTTGTCAAGTAACTGTAAACACAAAGAGACCAATTAGTGTACCTTAAAAAGAATTTGTGTAGTCAAGGACATACTGCTGTTTCTTAAGATTAGAGTCCTTCACATAATATGATTCCTGTTATTTACAAATACAGCTGAATTTTAGAACTTCTGATGATGTTAAGAATGTATACTTCTCCTCAAGCATAAATAAAGGTCAGGTATCTAAGTGGATTGATGAACAGACTAAAGATTAGATACAGCTACAGCTATAATGCAGTGGAAACAAATAAATATTATTTGCATCTCAAAGAAGTGTCACCCTAAAAAAACTGGAATATGTTCTTATTTCAACTGTTTGTCTTGAAACTGACCTCAATAGCAAGAAGCATCATCAGAGTAAAAAAATATATATTTAAAAATCCTGCTGTAAAATTCAGATTTGTATAACAAACCACTAACATATTAAGCTAGAAACAGGCATGGGTATGGGGGAGAAGCCCAAACAGTTAGATACACAATGCTAAGCCTTAACAGTGCTAGACAGGCATTTCTCCTCAAGCTAGGAGATCTGTATTCTGCAGCAAGGGAGAACTGGAGAGAAAATAAAAGCATGTGACGATATTGTTGCAGAGGTTTATGTCTGCCTGGTTTGAATAGCAAAAAACCTTCTTCAGAGGAATCCATTATATTGGCCCCAGCGCATGAACATCTGCTGGGAGAACTGTGTCAAAGGGCCTGAGCACATTAACTGTTTAATACAGAACAGTTCTTCAGCTGCCAGCTGAAATGGATTGTTCCATGATTTATGATCAGCACAAAAATGATCAAGCTTTCCTCTCAAGTGCATTCACCTAGAAGTACAAACTAATGGTGAATTAAAAGCAGTAAAAACATCCAACAGGTGCAAACCCCAGAGGTTTACATCCATTAAAAGCTCTTTCTGCTTCACCAAACAGAATAAGAAGTGTTTTCCAGGTTCCAGGAAATTAAGTGTTAATACTACACAAGCATAAATCTACCTACAAGGAGTGATTACTTGCTTATTTGATATGCATGTTTTGTTTCCCTTCTCTGGAGATTAGTCAGGGCACACAATTCATCCTCCTGAGGTGGAGGGAGGCAGGACCTGAGCGTGACATGTAACCACACCTATTCACTGCTGAGCTCCAGAGACTGCAGTTAGAAGTTAAAAATTAAAAGGAACACTACTGATGTGCCTCACTTGGAACACCCCCAGGGAAATCCTCTTGCATCCAGCTAAAATCCTGTTACTTTCTAATCAGTTCAGTATCCTTTCACAGCAGACAAGGGCTACTGGCTTGGGTAGGTGACCTTGCAGTCAGCTGTGCCACTGAACAAATCCTACTCTCAGTATGTATACAAAGCTAACATTTCTCACAGAGGACATTTTCAATCTAGTTACTTAAGAACAAGACTAAGTGATCACAAAAACATCTCTTGAAAAGATTAACCTGCTCCCCTAGGCTGATTTGCTCTGGCATTCCCACATGGAGAAGAGGCATGACAGCTGTCCTTACCTAAAGGGGTGTCACCATCTCCCTTCACTCCAGGTTCAATTCCCAAGGGCCCCTCACCTCCAAACAAATTCCTCCCTATTTCTCACAGATAGTTCTCATCACAGGTCCTTCCCTTTCCTTCCTTTCCTTTCCTTCACCTTTAATTTTTTTGTTGCGTAATTCTTTCTCTTTAACAAAGACTAAGTCTCATTCTGCCTCTCAATCCCTAATGTTCCAAACATGTCCCTGTCACTGCAGGGATATATAAACCTGGGCTGACTGCTGTGCTTTGGAGTGTACCAATAACCCCACCACACAAAATACAGGAAATCAGATGAACCAAACAAGAGACCAAACCAAGCCTGTATTTACAACATCCATCACAATTAGTACCTAGATAAGACCTACAGAACCTCAAAGGTACAGACTAGGGAGAAGGTAGTCTGTATGTGGCAAGTGACAACATAAAACCCACAGAAACATAAAAAGGCAGGAAGAAAAACAGCCACAAACAGAACAACCATCGTTTTGTTGTTCTGCCAGTGGCCGTGTGACACACACACAAACCAGCCCTGCTCCCTCCCTGCAGGCACTGTGACCCAGGAGAGCAGGAGCCCATGCTCAGGGAGCAGCAGTGATCCTTCCCCAGACCCAGCTCCCAGTGCTGTTAATGTCAAGAGACTGCTCCTGAGGCACAATGACCTGGTGCAATGCTCACCACTGCTACAACTGCATCTGTAGAGCAGCCAGGTAGGGCACAGGGCCTGGAGTCTCATAAGAGGGCAGAAGCCCCCTCCCTTGTCAGCAGCAGCAAACCATTGGGTTAAGGAGCAAAGCCACTCTTCAGAAAACCCCACCACACCAGTGAGAGCTGTGTGGGACTCAGGAAAAGCAAGGGAGACAAGTTACTTCCCCCGCAGGCATTCTCAAGGTACTAACATACTGCACTGTGCACCTGTTGCTGAGCATATCCAATGGTGACTTCCTACATAGCAAAGAAGTATTCTGCATCCTGCCTTACCAAAACGAGAAACACTCTGTTAAAATTAACAAAAAAACCTCAACAACAAAACAATTTCATGGAACAGCATTTAATGCATACATGTCCTTTATACTGCCTAAGCAGAGTATGGAGGTTTCTGACTTCCCCATTTCACTACTCCATTTGGCAGAAGGTGGTCCGCCTGATTTCCACAGCAATGCACACCTGCGGAGAGGGAGAAACTCCAAATATGTCCCATACCGAAACCAAAACTGAAGACGAACGAGACAAAAGTCCAGGACACATACACGCACTAGGATCTTCCCTCTTCGCCGTATCCAAATTTAAACACCAGGTTTATCCACGCAGGCACCCGTGATATTTGTTATCCCAGCTCCCAAGGCGTGACCGGAGCTGGCCGGGCCTGAGCTCCCCGGGCCCGGCGGGGGGAACCGAGAGGCCTCGCCCGAGGAGCGCCCAGGAGGCCCAAACCCCGCCGGGCCACGCTCCAGCCCAACCC
>JANPWX010000378.1:1540521-1551943 GCA_024734555.1 Trochalopteron elliotii
ACTTTTGAATTACAGCTTGTGTCACATCTTCAAAGGCGTTGAGTCAGGTTTTAATATTCCCTGGTGGTAGAGACTGCAGAGGTAAATGTGGGTAACTGCATTTAAAAGGGTATTTGTTTCACCATTAATCTGCAGCTTCAGCTCATGTCGAGTCCAGACTTTCAAATTTGTGTATATTAGATAAATCTTTTAAAAACAGATTTCTGACTAGAATAAATGCCAGTATTTTGTCAGATCTATGAATCCTTAATAACACAGGTCACTAATTACTGGTTATTAGGGCAGTCTTCATTTACCTTTAGACTCAGGTAAGTTATGTAAAATGTACACCTTTTTCTTAAGCACCAGCAAGATCAGACGCATGTAAATACACTATTATATATTAAATAAAAGAAATCCTGTAACCTCTTTTTCTAGCTCTTTGATGAAGAAATATGAAATTAATTAGTCATCCACTTGTACAGGCCAATGTCAGCTTTAAAAGCACATTAAATTCTCTCCTGGTGATTTAAATGCAAATTTTATGTCCATTTTTAAAATTTTCAGTAAGCCAGAGCAATCATACAAATTTCAGTTTAAAAGAATGGCTTATTTCCTTACACATTACTTAAATGAAGGTCTAAATATATACATATATATTAAAACAGTAAAAGACATAATTCAACTCTTTTTTTGCCTCTGAATTAGGATGAGTAACAATAACCTTGGTTTTGTTCAGTTTGGATTCATATGCAAATATCAGAGGAAACTGAAAATTTGTTAGAATATTCTTCCCATTTACATTGTTTTAATAACAAAAAAAAAATTAAAAAGCTTCACTGAATAAAGTAGTTTCAATACAGTTTTGTGGCCTTGATTTCATGAATAATTCATTGTAGAGGTCTCAACAGACACCTCAAAGCTGTTGTTCTTGTCCAGCCATTACTACTCTCTTACATTAAAACTAGGTTAAGAGAACTTCCATTTAAACTAAGGGATTGGGTGTCATTTTAGGATATTTGTCATGCTAATGGATGCACAGAAACAGGATGTATGGAACAAGTGACAACCCCAAGGTATTCAGTGGCCATACTGCAAGGCTTGATAAGCTGGGTTTAGGCAGTGCAGAGGCCAAAGCAGAGCATGCTATGGGTGCCCTGTGACCTCATTGTCCCTGAAGGCCACAGGGTTTAGTCATGACCTTGTTCATCTCTAAGTTCCCAGGTAAAGACAGAGCTGTAGTTCAGTATCAAGCACCTCAAGCTGGGAGCTTTTTTGGCACGAGAGCACGTACTAGTAACATCCCTATCTACTCAAAGTGCTTTCACTATTTTGTTTCATCTTTCCATTCTCTACATAACAGCAGGAGTAAAAGTATTAATGGAAATCTGGTGTAGCCATGGTGACCTTCTGGCATCTCAGTCTGCAGGGTCCAACAGACTGTCACCCAAACTTCCCAAGGCACAAGGAATTATTCATGACCTTTCACTCCAACCCACCCATAATCCTCCCAATACCTGGAATCTGAATATCAGCTGGATCCAGTTAGTTTCCCCGAAGTTTTGGCAGTGCAGTGGACCAAAGGCAGATGCCCGTTTACTACTGCTATTTTGTATTAATGCTAGTTTTTATTTGGTTTGTATTCCAGTAGGTGCAGCAAGCCTTGGCATTTAGAAGACCTGCAACATCCCATACAGCAGAAAAAACAAGAGGAAAAAGCACTCTTGTCTTTCAAATATAAATGTGACATCAGTCTGCAACTGCTGAAACCAGAGCTACCTTTGTGGGTGGCTCTGTACTTTCTGAAAACAGCTTTGTATGGCACTGCAGGAAGAGGATACTAGCATTCATTAAAGTTATATTGGCAATCCGTGTCTCAAAGTCCCAGGTTAGTCATGCATTTAAGTGCCTAATTTCCTCCATATACCAATTATGCACATATTATGGGTATTTTCCAACTGATATCAAAGCTGTCTTGTGCATTGCAGATAAGAAACGTCAACATGAGCATTTTCTGCTCCTGCTCCTTCCTCATTAACATGCACCACATTGCCTCTCCGTGGCTAGATCTCCCTCACTTCCATACCTCATTTTTTCTGTGGTTCCTGATCAGCCTTTTAGCTCTTCAACACCGTCCCTGCAGTAGGAAGAGTTGAGCCGTAACAAGGGAATTTTGTGCTTTCACATACCAAACTACTAAACTGGCCCAGAGCTGTGTGTGATGAAAAGTCTGAGTAACTCCACAGCTTAAGGCTCTGTTGAGGAAACAACTGTCCAACAGACCAGTTCTTAGAGAGGACCTATTCTGTACAGGATGAGAAACCTTTTACATATACACTGTAACCACATGAATATTAGCAGGAAAATTACTGGTGTAAGTACCTTGGGCCTTCTGTGTCAGACAAATCACTGTGTATGAAGGAAGGACAGTTTATCTGCAGAAGTCCAGGCACCAACCACTTACAGCATTTCTTTAGGCATTTTGGACTTCACTTTTATAGGTAAGAAGTTAAAATTTTGAATTTCAAACATTAACCACAAAGCATCTGGAAGCCTTACAGGAACTCACTCACCAGAGAATATCTTAGCACCACTGTAAAACAGCACTCTTTTCTTCCTGTAGTTCCACAGCAATTATGAAAGGCAAACAAGATTGTTTTGATCTTCAACTATTGGCTTTTCAGGGCAGTGTCATAGTGCTGACAGCAAAGGAAATCCAGACATGGTCAGAAGCAGCCATTTAATCATCTTTCACTGACAGACTGGAGTTTCTTTTTCCAGTGATACCATATTTAGTAACATATAATGAATTTCATGAACATGGAATTTAACACTGTTGAATTGTGCTTATTCTTGCTGGCATAGTGAGATTAAGGGTATTTATTCTTAGCATTTTTTTTTTCTACACAAAATGGAAGCTACAACAGCACCTGGTAGTCCAATGTGGCAAGAGCACACAAAAGAATAGTACCACGTGTGTGGGTTACAAATTATCATATCACAGACTAACTTGGAGCATAGCATTGACACCCTACAACTGGTATAAAGCTGCTCTGCAGGAGATAAAAAAGACATATTAGGTTGTGAAAAAGACAAATACATTTTCTATATACTGACCACAGGTGTATGTAGTATTATGGGACAGTCAGCAAAGCCTAGCAGGAACATCAAGGGATAAGATAGCCAGAATTGAAAATACCTCCCCATCCCAGACTTTTTTTCCCAAGGAAGCAAACAGTGCTAAGACTCTGTCAGACTACATAAAAAACAATTAATCCTTCTCTGCTTGCAAGTTACTTTACTTATGAATAAAAAAAGAAACCATAAAATGGCATCAAGTCAGAGCTGTAATGTTTCTTGATTGTCTTGATGTAAGGTCTTCACAGCCTACAATGTACATTAAAAAGTTTGATCAATGGGTATTATTTCTGTATTTTATTTCAGGCAAGCTCAAAAAAAACCACCTCACAATGGAGTAAGAGCTTGCATAGAACAGAGAAGACTTGATGTAAAACTGTGCTCTCTAGTGGAGAAATTTAATTCTGTGCAATAAAAGTTGAAGCCATGCTGATCCATCCACTTAACCAACAGGTTCTCAGTGCAGAGAAAGTATCAAGATTTTCCACAATATGAAAAGAGTGCAAGTGCCCAGTTCAACGTATTTATTATAACTAAGATAGGCTCATACTGAGTTACATGACAGATTACAGGTACATAATGTTTCTAAATGTAGAACAAAAAATACCTAAGCCCTAAGACATGTGTTTGTTAGATTTTTTAAAAGCGATGACACTTTTAATGTAATAGCAAAACATTTCTTTTTAATGATGTTGCACTTAATTATGGTCCTGTAAAATAATATATACTCTGATGAAAATAGGTTAGTTCACACCAGATAGTGATACTTGGTTTACATGATCGAAACTAGGATTTTTCTCTAAATAAGTGTTCAATAACAAATTTTCTGTTCATTTATTTTTAGAGGGAAGAACTGAAATATTCACCAACTCCTTTATTTCTAGTTATACCATTGACTTTAAAATCTACTAAATGCGTCTTCAAGAAACCTTAACTTTTGTTCAATGTGTTTTCTTAGAGTTAACAAAACACAGCCCATTTTCTTCATGGCAACTGCCTTATCACCATTTTTTCTGGGCAGGTATAGATGGCTGAATGCATTCACTCGGTATAATAGCAGATGAATTAGAATCTATTCTTTCAAACAACTTGGTTACTTTTTCCTCAACACTATACAGGATTTAGCTTCTTTAAACTCTGTATCTTAACTAGGCTGTTAGAGTATATCTCAAGTTAGAAAACAGAAATGTAAAAGTTGCAAAAGCTAAATGGATAGTTAACTATGCCAACTTTAAAATATATTAAAATTGGTGTGCATTCTAACTCAAGAGTAAGGATCTAGCAAGACATGGATATTAGATTTCTCTTATGTGGTTACAGAATGTTATGATCAGCTGTTGACTGTTACAAAAAGCAAAACTCCTTCTTCCTTTTTGGACCTAAATGATAAAACATGGGAGAGGGTATAAGCTGTTTTTTTGAACATATACAGAAGCACAGAGCTACCATTCATATTTTAAGTTCCCTAGTATACTCAGAAAATGCAGCCTAACAATTCAGCAAAGCCAGCAGCCTAGATTTAAGTATCACAACTACAAACAGAGTCACACAAGTTAAAAGATTTGCCAGCTATAATTTTTTTTTAATGGAGAAAAATTCATAACTGATCTACTGCCTAGAGCAAGGACAGTTTGCTGACTTCCAGCATAACTTGTGCTGATATGGCAGCAATTTAAAGACTTGTGATTAGTTAATCCCATGACAGCATGCAGATTTCCTGTGGTAGTCATACAGAATTTTGAGCTGGGGAACAATTGTCAGTGATTGGGTATGAGAATAGCCTAGTTCTGCTTCAGCAGTTTTGTCATGTCACTTAATAGAAATATGAATAAGAACTAAGTAATAAACTGTAGTTTGAGTATGTCTAAATATTTATGCATATTTATTTAAATATTTATGAACTGCTGGAACTCTGCAAAATGCTGTTTCCATTTAATACTCTCCTGCAACTTTTCACAATATTCTTTAAATGTGAGTCCTTCACATGGCCATATCACTTACACCACATGCAAGAAAAGATTAATTTCATATAAAACAGACAGTCTTGAAATTAAGGAGCCAGAAAGACACTCAAGATATCCCTTGAAGTCCTGTGTGGTTACTGTTACAGAGAAGTAACAAAGAGAAAGATCCTAAACATGTTTAGTTTAAAATTCAATAGTAGTCATGCAAAACTAACACACAGTTGTGAGCATATTGTAGCACCACTGGAAGTTAACTGGTAGGTACAATTAGCTGTGTTGCAGAAATAGCTGCCAGTCACAGCAGTGTGGGCACATGGATGGGAGGCAGCCCAGTCACTGAGGAACACATCTCTTGTTCTAAGTCTCATTTGAGAGTCAGAATGTTGGCAAAAGCTCCATTTTTAGATACAAAAGTGTTATCTTGGCAAGGCAGAAATTTCACTGTGTTTTGCAGACTCAGCTAACTATCCTACATTGGAGTTCCTTCACTATCAAAAGGCATTAAAAATACCAATGATTTATGCATTAGGTTGCAAAGCATTTAAAAAACAGGTCCAAAGTTATCTGACAGCTACAAGGTTGTACTTAGCAACTCAGTTTAGCCCATGTAAGAAGTGAAATCATGTGATACCTTCCAATTAAATCTCCTCTGCATTTCCTGAGAGGAGAAAAAGATGCCAAAATCCAAGACAATTCATATTGACTTCCAATCCCATCTTATAGGGCAGTTTTGAAAGGCTTTTGGGACAGAACTAGGAAGTCATCCACAGTGACAAATTACAGTTGCTACTACAACACTACCATGACCATTTTAAGGATAATTTACAATAACTCCTTCAGAAGATATTGTGCAAAGAACACCAAAGCTTGTACTGACCTATTTTTAATTCAGGCACTCTCCCTACTCCATGATAACAAGGTTTTAGAGAATATGAAAGTACAGTCCAGGGGATTCTCATAAGATAGAGCAGATTTCAGCCTTCTCTCAGTTTCCTATATTTCAACAGTTGCAGAAGTGCCATTTGTGTAGCCACCTTTAGACTTCATGTGGTCCTGAATTGACACAGCCTAGGAAAAAAAGCTTATTAGAATACATATCTTATAAATTCTGGTTACCAGAGCAATTATAAAAGGCATCAATTTGAAAGAGCAGGTGGATCATATGTTTACAGTGCTGAGTCCCAACTGTGGTAGGGAGAAATAATAACTAAATCCAGGACTATTAAATACTATTTTAAGTCAGTGCTTGAGATGCATTTTGCTATACAAAAACCACTTATTCTTACATCCCTCACCCTGGCACATCTTTGACTTCAAGGTGATTTGGTTTTAGTATCAAGTGCATCCACAGAATCTGTATCCAAAAGGTTCTCATCATGTGTAAAGACTGAGGAAATGAGCACTTCCCGCTCACTGTCTCTCCCACAGTATCTCATGTTTACAAACCAAAAGACAGTTCTGTTCTGACGCTACTATATTGATTAAAAAACCCAAAAACTCTAGAGATTTTTCTCTCTCACACAATTACCCAGTATTTTCTTAGCTACCTGCTCTACAGGTCACTGGGGGGAGCTCTGTGCTTTTCCCAGAGGTGCACACTTACTGAGGAATAATCACTGCTCATCTCCCTGGCCCCGACGTGTGCGGTGTGTACGAAGTTCATTGGCTCCCCGATCATGTTCCGGTCCAGCCTCCGACGCCTCTTCTGTGAGGAAAAAAAGGCATCTTAGGTCTCTGTTCAGAAAACATCATCACCTTTCAGCCAGAATCAAGTAGCCAAGATAAAAATAGATAGCCAGGAGTGACCCCCAATGACACCTCATGGCAAGCAGGCTGAAGTTTCAGACTGTTCGCAGTAAGACACAGTGAAAGTCATTTTAATTACTGCTAATTAAATTCTAGCAAAAGCTTTCCTTACTGTTGGAAAGTCAGGGCCTGAGAACTGCAAACAGTCATACTGTCTAAGTTTCTGGCAAAGAACACATAGTTCAAACACAGCTTAACAGGACTGGCTTTACCTTCTGCATTACTTCGCCCAAACTAAGCAAAACAACAGGAAAATGAAAGTGTTCCCCATGTAACTGGAAGACAAAATTTCAAATCCAATAAAGGGTGGCAGTTGTGCATCTACCTACCGGTGGGGGCTGTTCACCATTGCACCAATTAAAACAAACCAGGAACTCAGTCATTATATTTCTCAGTAGGTAATAAGGTCTTGTTAAGTGTAATTCTCTGGGAGTTTGAGCAGTACAAGGACCAAGATGCAGTTCCTAGAGTGAGCTTAGAAAGGAATTGCTTGTGCAGGTTCACTGGTAGAGATCACAGAATGCATCTGATAAGTATACCTGCAAAGAGATTAATATTTAATTTTATATTAAAAATATATCAAAGTTTTGTAACAGTTATTGAGGAATAGGCAGTTCCTAAGACTAAACTAAGACTGTTAGATTCTTAAACATACCTGTAGAGGAGAGAAGCATCAATTTAAAATTACTATGTTCGTGTAAGAAATCAGGGTTAAGAACTCTGCATATTTACTTACAGAGAGTATTGGAAGCTCTTTATAGAAATGTGATAAAAACAATCCTAGAATTAAGTCAAGTTTTGTTTAACCATCTGTGATCTGGTTGTAAGCAAAGCTAACCAATACTTATGAATTATTTACTGTTTTGTAAGAAACCAGCTTTGAACAGATTGACCTGTTAACATTTACAAACTGAGGCCTTACATATGATATTTACTCTACTTAGACAGCAAAGAGCTCAAAGCAAAGAGCCTTCTACAACTTCTACAACTTCTACAATTTCTACAACTCCAAATAGCCCTTAAAAGAGAAAAGAAGAGCCTTGCATACCAGCAAGAGAAACCATTCAGCAGAGCCTAGAACTTCCCAGAATGTACAAAAATATTAACATAGCAATCCTGAACTGGAGACACAACCAGGAAACTCACTGACTCTGAGTACCATTAAGCCAGGAGACAGCCCAACTTTTAGTAGTTACTGACCTTTTTTTTTTTTTTTTTAATGTATCTTCCTCCAAAGCAAACCTTAGGTTATAGAGTAGCCTTTGATCAACTTTTTCATACCCCAGATCATTAAAACAGTATCACAGCATGTTCATTTAAAGAAAGTTTTGTTATTTTTTTAAGCTTACAGCTTAACAAAAGTTTAACAGTATAGTTTCATTAATTCAGTCTTTCTGAACCCCCACTAAAGATTTCATAACCAACTCGCATAAGCTTCCTCCTTCACAGGCATTTCTTGTGTAGTCCCACAATTATGTAATTAGCACATCTATTTCTTTCATCTTTGTGGTTTTCTGACATTTCATCATGTCTCACATCAAGCAGATTTCTTAAATTTCTGCGATTTATCTTTCAAAGCACTTGTTATGTCTGCCCCTTTGTTTTAAGTAATCTATATGATACATTTCTGCAGAATGCCTTGCATTATTCCAGTTTGTCCTAGGTGGTTTTAAGACAACTCGTTATCTGCCTCAGTTATCGTTTTTCACCTCATGCCCTCACAATGCTCTTTATCACCACCAGAAGGGATACACACAACCCTAAAAACATGCAGAAGTCAAAGCTTTAGCCAGCACTTCACATTAGTCGCAGATTTTTGGGGTTTGTTGCATGTTAATGAGACCACATCAAAGCTAACATTTTCCTAAGTGTGTCACGGCACAGAGATCACCTATTTGGGAAGCAGACTGACTGAGAGCACACCGTGCCCGTCCCAAAGCAGCAGCTGAACGCCTACCGTCCTCCTGCCGTACCCCCATGTGTCCGTCTCCCTCCGTGCGGCTCCGCGCGTACCCCGGCGCTGCCTGCTGCTCCCGGAGAGTCCTCACAGGGTGCTGTGTCCTCATTCAAGCGCTGGCACACACCCAGCCCCCGTCTTGGCAGCTTCAGCACATGTACAGTTCATATTCCTGGGTTATAATTAGTCCTGTTGGCTAAGCAAGAACGCTCCGCTGCGCTCCCGTGCCCTGCGGCGGCTCCTCCGCTCCGCGAGGTGCAGCACAAGTCTCTTGTGCACTTCACGCGGCCCTACAGGTGTCAGAAACGCAGAGCGGAGACCAAAAATAGAGCCCTGGTTTGGCGTCAGATTTGTGCAGCCGTGCAGTTTTCTCAGCACTCCCCATGCAGCCTGTGGCTCACTTCCACCCCTGCGGCAGCTCTGCAGGTGTCCTTGCTGGCACACAGCGTGCTGAACGCCTTCCTGTTGTCTTTCACATCAGAACGCTTCTTTTCCTCTGCGTGACTCAGAGAATCATCCCCCAGGACAGGAATGTTTGTGCCAGGGCATGGGACACCACCTCGCTCCCAGAGACTCAAGGTTTCCACTCGAACTAGAAGAATTTTAAAAACATCTTAACGTTTTCACGCTCACCCAAGACAAGTAAAAGCCAACAAGAATCCCCCAAACCAAGGAGAAAACAACATTTTGTCACAGTTGGCACGCAGACCAGGACGGGACAATATCCTGTTGTTCTTTCTCTCTGTTTTTCACCATGGCAGCAGTATCATCGAGGCCAGGAGACAAAGGGCCTGGGAATGGCTAGCACGCGCAGACACGGGTGCTGGATGTGCTGGCAGGATGCACAGCCCTGCTGGAGCCCGGGACCTTAAAGTGCCCCAGAGCTTTGGGAATGCTGAGATAAACTTCCCCGAGTGTAACAATCAATTTCTTCTACGACTGCCGTGTATTAAAAATATTCATAGTCTTCTTGTATTTTACTTGCAAAATATCAACGGAAAATATTGGCCTGAATCAAACGGAAAGAACCAAAAGCCTGAATCTTTGCATAGAGAAGGGAGACACATGGTGATGTTGATAAATAACATCATTAAACATGTTTGTTCTTCCCAACTGGCCTTTAGACTCAAGGTCAGATCATGCAAAATGCTTGCCTGGAGCTGTTAGTGCAGGACAGTGAGGGTACAGTTAGTGTATGTTGTCACACACTGCCAACCCCCTGCCCCAATTCAGTGTTAAACTGGGATTACTGCTGGGCCCACTTGTCATTGTCATTCCAGCTCTGTCAACACCAAGTTCATGCAAGGAGAAGTGTATTTCAGCCTAAATGCCTTTCTAAAAACCACCATGCTTCTGATTTGTTCATTATCCCTCCTTTCCTCATTTGACATCAACGTCATGTTAAAATCCTCCAACAGCTGTGTGTTTACATATTTGAATGACAAGGTGTGGCAAAAGACAGCAAAACTTGTATTAGTTTTGAGCATGAAACTCGGAGAGTGCATCTTGCTTGGTAAAAAGGTGAAGAGTACAAAACAATTATTTATGCTTTGGAAGAACCTTGAGGCCAAACAGAAATTTGCTGCAGAGAGAGCTTAGCTGTTTGCAAGTAGCATCCTGATTTTACCAGTGTATGTACAGATTACAGGGATGCATTCCTCAAATGATATAATAATCCTACTACGAATCATAAATGTGTATATTGGTCTACCCTCCTGAAGCTTTCACAGAAAGCTGAAAATAAGGTTTTACCTGAGCCTTTCAATTATCTGGGTGTGTAGGATTTTTAACCTAAGAAATTGGGGTGTACTCTACGAGGATATCCTTCTTTCCAAAGCTAAACAGACACACATATTTAAAAAATAACTCTTCAAAACCAAACCAACCAACCAAAAAACCCCCAATAACAACCAAAAACCCCCCAAAACCCCTCACACATAAAAATCCCCTGAACCACAAAGGCAGCTCCTCTGTTTCAAAGTGAAAATGAGCTCGATGATGCTAATCTTGAAAAGAAAAATTTATTTTCATCTAAGTGTCCATTCCTCTTCAAATAAGAAGAAAAGCCAAGACACTAAATTATGTGTTCTGCTTGGAAGTTAAAAACAACTGCAAAAGAAATCAACTAAGGTTTGCTTGCAGTCTTACCAGAAAAAACAGTAAAAATCATGAAAAGCAAGCAAATGGTTGGCAACACACCCACCGCTGATAATGTAAACCCGTTGAATGGATTAAGTGGCTTGTAAATTACGAAATTTAATGTTACTAAAACAAAAGCTATGATCGTAAATTTCCCTTCTTTACAGAAGGGAAAAAAGGCTTAACAAGAAAAGGTAGAGTTCCCCAGGCACAGGCGAGGAGCAAACATGATTTCCAAGGAAAAGCATATGAGGGAAGCAGGAATTGCCCTCATTTAGAGAAGGCTACAGAAGAGAATCCCTCCGTGTCGATTTCCCGGTCAGTTTTCCGGGGGCGCCCCGCGGCTCCGGCCCGGCCCGAGGTGACCTTGACCGCAGCGATGCTCGCGGGGCCGCCGCGCTGCGCCCGGGACAACGGCAGGGGGCGCCCCTGTGCACTA
>JANPWX010000378.1:1554907-1564941 GCA_024734555.1 Trochalopteron elliotii
GCCCTGCGCCGCCCTGCCCGCGGCTCCTGCGCTGCCTGCCGGGGCCGTGCGGCCGCCGGATAAGCCGGCGCTAGAGCGGGTCCCCATGACTTTCCGTGGAACGCTGTGCACTGTGCTCGTGTCCGTGGGAAGATAGAGGTGCAGGCGGCTTTATCTGCATGCAAAGGAACCTGGTGGAGGGTTAAGATTCCCCTTTTGTAGCTTCAGGGTTTGCATCTTGAATCTTGCTTTGAAATGGGTATTGAGCTTCTCAGTAGCTGTCCTGACCAAGAAGGTTTTTTTTTTTCTTGTTACTGTTTCAGCCCCAAGATGAAATAGAAGTTGAAGATGGGTTTAAACAGTATGATGGTAAGCCTTTGTTAATGTTATCAAAGCATAACTCAAAAACTTAAGAGTATTTTGATTCTTTATCTGCACTGTTTTGTACTGACTGTATCAATTGATGATATTTAGTTACTGCTTAATGATAGTTGTCTGTTTTGTCTTAGTGATTAGTGCATTAGATATGGAAGCTATGATGAGTACCATAAATGCTTGGATTAAAAACCCAGTCAAGTTTGAACGCTCTCATGGGATCAACAACACACTGGATGCTCAGATCTTGGAAGATAAGGAGGGAGGAGATGAAACAGTCCACATTCTTATTGTTGAAGGCTTCCTACTTTACACCTACAGGTAATCAATTGTGCTTTCCTACATTTTGATTTTTACATTATTTTATGTAATGGGTAAACCTCCAAGGGAGTAAAAAGACATGTTCTAAACCAAGACTTAGCAGGAAGCGTTGACTACTGCCAAGTTTAGGTGTCACAAGTCTAAAGTTCCTCTAAGTACAGGAAATGGATATAGTTTTAGTGTCCTGGGTTTTGTTACTAATTAGTCAAGGTGTAACCAGACAGGTGTCTCTTTCAGGCCACTGATTGATGTGTTCCACCATCGGTACTTCCTTTCCATTCCATATGAAGAGTGTAAAAGGAGAAGAAGGTAAGTTTGTCTGAGATCTTTGCTAGCCCAATAACATCTTACTCCATTCAAGACTTTGTTTCTCTGAAGCTTTTAGATGAGAAGGGATAAAGGCAAATGTAGCTGCTGAGTTAGAAGACTGTAGCTTCCTTCACCAAACTGACCTGAAACTTCCCACCAAGCTATTGTGTGGTGTATGTAATGCTCAGTTTCTGCACACACCTTTCACTAGGCTTTCTCCCATGCTGGCTTTCCAATTACACAGTTCCCAGGTCTCAAACTTATCTGAGGTTTTACATTTGGCTGCATTGTTGCACACATACACTATTCTTACTGCAAATGAAAACTCGAATTACATTTCAAGAGCGATAAGCAGACTGCTATTTTACATAAAGTTCTACTAAAGCTTTTAAGAGTTTATTCATCAATATTCAGATAAGTCTGTCTTGGGAACTCTATGTGCATTTTAAACACTTTGGTCTTGCACATCAAATTTCAATTTATCTGCATAACTTGATGCTTGCAGCCCTTGCCAACTACTAAGTTTTGGTAAGCTCAGAAACCAAACTGGAGTCAATGGGCTTAGGCTAATGTATAGAGAAACACCATGAAGGATCTGTCATTTCCCTGAAGTGTTATTAGACTACTTTTGGGTAACAGTGCCTTAATTTACAGTTCCAGGAATTACACTGTACCAGATCCACCTGGGTTGTTTGATGGCCACGTTTGGCCCATGTACGTAAAGCACAGGAAGATCATGGAAGAGCTTGGAGTTGATGTAGGTGAGTCATTAATGACAGAAACACTTGATGAGATTGCTTTTCAAACCTGTGCAATACATACTGGTTAGATGCATAAAAGGTGAATGAAGCAGGTGGAGGGAGTATATTTCTCTGATACCATCTAGCTGCATGCTTTTTAAATTAAGATCTGGCAAGCTTACAGAGACATTCTATTATAGCTCTCATTTTACTTTCTTCAAGTGCATTTGAATGGGACAAAATCAAAGGAGGAGCTGTTTAATGAAGTGTATGGGCAGATCCAGAATAAGATTGAAGAATTACTTAACACCCAGGTATGTGTTCATGCTTATAATTGCAATTCAAAGGCAAACCTTTTAAAACCTGTGTCGGAAAAGCATGAAGCTGTAACTTGAAATATGTTCACATCTATCTTTCTGTTTAGAAATAATCTGCTGCTGATGATTCTTGTGAGTGAAGATGATTCCTGTTTGTTTCATGCTGTCTACCTGACTGCCTCTAAAGTTCCAGCTTCTGTGAAGACTCAACTCTCAAATTCACCTTTGTTCAACCTTTCCCTTAAACTCAGTTCTATATGGTCATAATTAAAAAGCACTTCCCCCTTGTCTGTGATCCTAAACTGTGTTCAGTCTAGTGTGTGTTCTCAGGTTAATTTTTTCACAATGTTCTTAGTGTCACAAGTTAAAACATTATAGTGAAAATAATGTGAAGTGACTCAACTGTTCTAGGAGAGTATGTGTGTATCCATATACACAGACACTGCTTTGACTTCTTTGCTTTCAAAATTCTGCATGTGTTCCTTTAATAATTAGGCAGCAGGTATCTATAGAAATTGATTTCAATTGGTATCCATAGGATTGATGTTCTTGAAAAATAAGAGACTGGAGATTTTCTAGCATTTTCTAGATTTTTTCATTTTACTAGCATTGAATCACTGTTAAGTCCAGTGCATGCAATTGATCTTAGATGTAGACATTTCAGTTTAGGGTCAAGAAGAAAATTTTACATACAAAATAGCTTTGAAAATATTGATTGTTCTAGCAATTACTGTAGTAATCCATAGAGTAAGGCAAGATCAGCTTCCTGTGTAAATACACAAGTAGTTTAAGGCCTCAGTTTACATAAAGAAGCAGAGAAAGAGCATTATGAAGGCTTTAATCCATAGTAGGAGGAAAAGTGAATTAGTGACCAAAGCTTGATTAAAAAAAAAAAATTAAGTGCCACATATTCCAAGAGGGGAGATTTGTATTGATCCAATGTGAGACCAGTCCACTTCTTTGGAAGATTTTAACCAATGCTGAGAACCAGCAGTTACTTCAAGCCCAGATGCATAAGCTTCCTGACAGGAGCTGGTCCTCCCCAGTATCCCCTGGAAACAGAGAAAGTTTTTTCACATACTATCGAAGTAGGGCTTGGGGAAAGTTTTTTTCCCTATAAGATACTGTACAGTGAAGAGCTAAGCACTAGGGGGTTGTTCTGATGACAACTGAGGATGTACTTTGCTTCTGTTTTAGCAAGGAGCTGAACTATAGAACAGGTGTCTATACCTGATGGTTTTTCTCCAATACTTACTTAAGTAGCCCATTCCAGTAGAGCAGAGGCATCATATCAGCTTTCATGTGGTACATGGTTGTTCTCTCCTTACTCTGGTCAATGGGAAAGGTCTCCAAAGGCTGAGCATTGTAGTCAAACTCTGCCAGAATCACCTTGTTGTAGCCTGTTACCAGTGGGCAGGAAGTGTATCCATCGTACTGCAATGAAAAACAGCCACTTCTCATTATTCTGACCAAAGCCTAAGGGCTGAGCTTGTACAAGCCATGGTTAACATTCACATTTCAAAATAACTTCCTAAGAAATTTCTGCATTTCCAGTGTAAATACCAGTGAAGTTGGAAGGCAATACTAAGTCACTCTATTTCAAGTGTAGATCTGCTTAACAACATGGCTTAAATTATAGACCTAACCAAGAACAATAGGGCATAATGCCATTAATGGTTGGTTGTTGTAACTAGTGGGACAAGTGACCAGCAGATCAGATGAGAGCTGGTGTTTACTTCAACAGGATCTTTAGTGAGAATTCCCAGAGAATCACGGGATATTCAGGTTAAGTGTCCCAAGAAAGCCATTTGTAAAATACAAGTAAAGGCTCAAGGACAAATTTGAACATATTTATTGGCTTAACAGCAGTAGTACAGAAGCTTCAGTTTAACTCCTTAAAAGATCATGTCCTACACGGGAGAAGCAAGTTAGCAAGAGTTTTTCTGGAGCAGATGTTTCCTTAACAGTGTAAGTAAATCACTTACACTGATGAAAAACCTGACTAATGAGCCTCTAACCTTCTCTCAACTCAAGTCAGAGAATGGAAGCATTCATGAACTGTGCAATTCCATTACTACTCTGACATGCAGCATGTAACCATTTAGCACCACAACTGCAGAGGCAAAGCTTTTCCTGCCTTCCAGTTCACACACTCAGCTGTTAGCAAGACTTCCTGTGTAAGAAGGGAGAAAACATTCAAGAGAATTTCTCCCTAAGACAAGAACTGTAAAGTACCTTTTTAACTGGCAACTTGTTCTTCATTACCAGAGAAATAGTTTTATCAAGGACTCCAGACTGTGCAGCTAAATAAGAAAAAAGGAAATGTATTAAGACTGTTTCAGCCAGCAATTCTTGTCATTCCTAAAGCAAATAGTAGTGGCCAGGAATTTCGTTGGAAATTTCAGCTGCAATTGAACTTACATGTAAATTTACTGACCCAGATTAAAAAAAGGACTAATGATTTGGCCTCACTGCTTTGAACATGCTAAAGCTTAATGAAATTTGAGCTGACATTTTTAGCCTATGCCCATTCTCCTATGATAAATTATACTTGCTCAGTCTTATCAAACATTGAGGTTCTGGCACACTGAAGTTCTGTTTCATTTTGAGTGGTGTAACTGTAGA
The DNA here is from genome assembly GCA_024734555.1 of Trochalopteron elliotii. Taxonomy (NCBI): domain Eukaryota; kingdom Metazoa; phylum Chordata; class Aves; order Passeriformes; family Leiothrichidae; genus Trochalopteron; species Trochalopteron elliotii. Next base: position 1,559,574 of record JANPWX010000378.1, read on the forward strand.
CCCATTTACTGAAGCAGTTAAGTACCCCTCTCTTTCATTATATCAATAACACACTGTATAACCTGGGGTATTTTTTCTACTCTTTAATAGCCTTTTCTCAGTTGTGAGACCATACACATAAAGTGTTTTAATTGTGGAACCTGTGGCTACAAGGCCAGAAGGTGATATTTTGATGATGACATATCAGTTATGTGACACATGCATGAGGAGCTAAGATAAAGCAGAAAGGTTCATTACTGAATGATGATGTAATACAAAAATACTTCATTCAGTATATGACATTGTCATCTAATGACAAACACAAAAAATAGAATTAGTTAATCTGTGAGGCATCTGGAACAACAGAACTGTTGGGTTAGTGGCATCACCATGGTCTGTAGCTATCTAGTCAGCCCAGGAGACTCTGGTCTTTTTGAAAGCTCAAAACTGAAGTCATGACCTCAGGAGCAGCAAACTAAACCAAAAGCTTACTGTGACTCTTGTCATTTACACACACAAACATACACATGCAACTTTACCTACGGCTGCAGCAGTTTTTGACGTTGGAAGGTTGGTGCAGTCTCCAATACCAAAGACATTAGGATACTTTTTATGTTGTAGAGTCTCCTTATCTACATCCACCCAGCCGTTTTCGTCTGAGACAGGACTGTTGATGAGTACAGCAGGTGGCCCCATTGGGGGTGTGACATGAAGCATTTCATACTAAACAGAAAGAAAATGCACTCAATGCAATGGTTAGTTCATCAGAGCAAACTATCTGTTGGTATAATGCAATAAGCACAGAGTGGAGACAGGGTTTCTTCGGTTTGTGTCTGTTTTGGATTTTTAAACAAGTATATGGAATGAAAATCTGCTCTCAAATTTCAAGTGCATTGTTTGAATTAACATGAACCTTATCAAGCAACTCCATTTGGAAGCAATTCCCCTTCCTCCATACACACCTGAGACATTCCCACTGCATACAGGACTCTAGGCATAATTTATGAGACATTTTTTCTTCTCTCCACCTTGGTTTCAAAGTTTTTAATATTCTGCTAAACTTAGAGATAAGACTCTTGGGGGGGACAGCAATACACAACAAAGCAGACTGTGTTATAACAATGTAGAAGTTACTTTGCAGTACACAAGGAAAAGAAACAGAACCAAATGAGGGGTTTGAAAGCTCCTGACCTGATGAACTTCAGTCACTCCAGGTTGGTCCAAGTTTTCAAACACAGCTTCTTGCTTGTCTGCTCGAACTTCTATGAGGTTGCACTTGTAGTTAACAGCAAGATTCCTGTCCTTTACTACTTCAAGCAGTGCATCAGCATATTTCTTAACTCCAAAAATCACACCAAGTGAGGTGTTGAACATGATGTTTGCTTTGTGACGTTTTCCAGTCTGCAGGAGGAGATCCAATTAGCCTTTTCTATTAAGAAACTGTGACAAGGCAAAAGAACTGCACTGCACTACTAAAGAGCTGATAGAACTATTCATGCAGTTCAATTATTAATGAATATTTAATTAATATTTCACAGCATGTTAGAAGGTACACTCTTTCAGTGTGAGGTACTGAAGATACCTCACACAACTTGTGAGAAGAGGTGGCTGCAAGGCACTGGGGAACTGCTGTATGCAGGTTAAATTCTTGAAGCAGTTTAGTGTTAAAAAGCTTTCTGAAACCTTCACTTTTATGCATAATTCAGATACTCACCCAGTAGGCAGCTCATGAGATTTAAACAGATCTGAAGCTGACACTTCCACCTGAAGCTGTCTTGCTTCCACTAAGCTTGCTTTAACAGCCTGGCTAAGACTCCTCCTGATGCTGAGTCAATGTGCCCAAGGAGCAAGCATAGCTACTTTTCAGACTAGTAAACAAGTGGCAACAGGTATTAAGTACTTAAAGTAACAGTAACAGGAATTACTTAATTCCAGCCAGCATTATTTTGGTGTACCATGTGAAATTATAAACTAGGCTGAGAAGGGTTGTATCTGCACCTCACCAGAAGCAGGGCAAGCAGTTCTTTCAGTATGAAATTCTGAATTGAATTTCTGAATTCTACAAGTTTCTCTGGGATTAAATATATGCTAAATATTTATGCACAATCCATTTACCTGCATTCCTTATACATTAAAAATAGAAAAAGGAACTCAGTCACTTTAATAATCCTGAGTCACAGCACTCTCATGTCGTTTAAAGATAGTATGTGTTTTAAAGATAATATGAAACCCTTAGAACAAGTCTTCCTTCCAACTGTGAGAACAAGCACTGGCAGAGAGGGTAAAAGACTTACTTTTCTCAAGTATGCATCTGATAAATACATGATCTTCTGAGGAGCCCCTGCACACTTCACTGGAGTATTTGGAAAAGTGAAGATAGCATTTCCTTCCTTAAAATCATGTAAAGCTCTCCATGTTTTCTCTACTGTCTGGGCTGAATAATTGGAACCTATTTTAGGATAATTAAAACCTTCAGGCAAGCCTTTGATCTAGGAAAAGAGAAATGAAGGTTTCAAGTACAGATTGCAAAAGTTTTGTCATCATTGACAAGTATTAAATACAGACTGAGAAATGACTATATAAGAAGTTTTTGTCAAAATGAAAATCCATACTTGCTTGCTAGTTGGTATTTTTAAAAATAGGCCTAGCAATAAAACAGGTATTTCCTTTAGAATTTAGTATATGATTTAGTAGATGTAACATTTAGTGAAATTACTTTGGCCTGCAACATCTAAGCGTAAGTCTTCAGTGCAGACCCAGACCCAAGTTTTTGTAGACTGAAATTCAGGGTAAGAATATATAAAGTCACTGCCCCATCACCACAAGTAAAAATCATGTAAAAAAAATTATGAAAATTTATAAGGTAAATGAAATTTTTCTGTAGTCAGTTGCAGATACCTGTATTTGCCAAGGGTCATTTTGTTTTAACTAATCCAGTAATTATTTCCCTATTACTCCTACCTGAGTAGTGATGCTATTAAAATTAGTCAAAATATGATTACTGTAAAACAAATACCTTTTCATAATGCAGACTAATTCCAAGGGCAATTATCAGATACTTGTAAGATACCTGTTGTGTAAAGAACAAAAAAGTATTTTAGACAAAGAAACCAAAGCATTACTTCAAAGTAAATTTCAGTTACCTGACAGCAACAGTCACAAGGAAGGAGATACAGGGAGCATTAGTAACATAAGTTAAGCTCTAAGAATTCTAGTTAAAATGCTAACTGCATTGTGAGTTATACACAGAGCCTTTGTTATACACAGACCCAGGTATCTGGAGCAAAATATTGTCTTTTTTGCTCAGTTCACCATGAACAGGGCAAAGGCTTATGATAATAGTATTTTAAGTGGATGTTATTCTAACCTAGTTATCTACCACAATTTTTGTTAGAAAAAGATTTTAGGTCCAAGTACATAGGACTAATTGGAATTTCCCAGCCTCCTAGATGCTGGAGGCCTTGCTCAACAGGCAGTTCTAAGGGGATCTGCAGGGAAGTGGACAGACAACTCATGACACAAAATAAAAAACTATTTTTCTTTTCTTTTTTTACATAATTACCTTGACATCATTCTCTAGCCAGACACAGTTCTTATCTGGATCCAATGCTACAACTCGAGATTTGATGCACTCAACACCCGTGGGAATTACACTTTCCATGGGACGTGCAGAGGCTGCCAGCTGCTTTGCACCACCCCCAACCAGGGTCCACAGTGGCTGATAGTAATGAGTCTGAAACAAAAGATCAAATGGACATTTCAAAACTGGTTAAACTCCAAATGGGAGCAATGTACTCTTAACATTGTATTATTCTTAACAAAAGAAGCTGTGTAAATAACCAAGATTTTTCCATGACAAAGCTGCAGGGATGCATAAATCTCATGGAGAAGAAAGTGTCATACAAAACCTTTTGAAAGATGGTTAGTTGGCTTACTTTCCACAGTTAAAAATGTGTTGCTGGAGAGGGATGAGAATCAGACCCATCAGGTGTAAAATGCTTATTCTTCACAGTGCTTTACAGCAGAGGGAGACTCACCTTGCTTGGCTCAACAACAGCCACATTTGCTGCCCCCACTTTCCTCTTCATCCGAGCACTCATGGCAATTCCACCAGCACCTCCACCCAACACAAGTACTTCATAATAATCCTTGGCAGCACACCTGGCTGCTGTGTGTAAGCCAAAGGAGCTCATCTTCTGCATTCCTGGTTTCAGCAACCACACACAGGAGCGGAGACTGGGGCAGGAGGACACTGCCCCAGCTGCTGACATCTTTCATTAAGTGGGAAGCTAGGAGATAAGGAAAGGCACCAGTAACAATTACAGGAGGCAGAGTGGATATTTATTAAATGCCTGGGTTGGTTTTCAAGGCAAAAATTGTAATACTGAATTTCTTAAGTGATCAGGCAAGAATTACAGTTTTTTCATTTATTTACTCAATTATGTTACTTACAGACAGGAGTTTCAAAATTACACCAGAAACATCAAATATTTTCAAGAAAATCTTCCAATGTCAGCTTCAAAAATTCTCCACTGTACTAGATGTAGCTGAGCAACTCATTCTGCACCTTTCTGTGTTATCTTGACACCCCTCATGTCTGTGTACCCTGAATTTTTTATAATGCCCCATTATTAATCCTTACAGTTACAATTTGGGACAGAGAGGGGAAAAATCTCAGAGGCATCCACTGTAAAACAATTGTTAAAAATTTTATTTTACAGGTTTCCAAGATGCAAACATTTCTCATCCCCTCCCCCCGCAGTCAGAACAAAACACAGAACTCCACGGTTAGTTTCACTTTATAAGGCTGTTTATCATCTGTGCAGACAGCTATTTTAAAAATGTCATTCATAAATTCAACCTACATTCATAAATCTATTTTCCCTTTTACTCTAAGGCTATTTGTTTGCATGTTTTTAGAATAAGTCTGTTTAACACTGAAGAAAATGAACTTTAAAGAAATCATATTTAAGCCTGCGCAGGAGAGCTGAGTACCTCGTATCTCAATAGAGCCTAGAACAAACACGAACCGAAACACAGCAGTTCATGCAGAGGCACTCGGCACAACTACAAGTTTCTTCCTCTCTGGGACACCTACCGTATGCTAAGCTCCTCAGACTGCTTACTTCACCGATCCAGTTTGTTGAAGGAAGTTGGAATAAATAAAGTTAGAGAAGTCCTACTTGGCAAGAAGTACAGATCACTGCAACTACTCGTTAAACAGCTGGCCACCGACCAGCAGCTCAAGCATTCCACGCGTGCACGTGTGCGAGCTCGGCGGCAGCTCCCCAGCCGGCTCCAGAGCGTGCGAGCCCCTCAGCTCCGGCCACAGCGGCCCAAGGCACCGAGCGGCCGCTGCTGCACCGCGGCCCCGGAGCCGAGGGGCCCG
>JANPWX010000378.1:1576249-1605087 GCA_024734555.1 Trochalopteron elliotii
CCCGGGGCTGCCGTCCGACGACGAGTCCCTGCTGGACCGGGACATCGCCCTGCGCAGCGCCCGGGCCGGCCGGCCGGACCCCTGCAGCGGCTGCAGCAGCCGGCGGGAGCGCTCCAAGCAGAGGAAGGTGAAGAAGCGTCTGACGCTCGCTGCCCTCCTCTACCTCCTCTTCATGACGGGGGAGCTCATAGGTGAGTCGGGGGCCTTCTGTGCCGTCCCTCCGGTGCCTCACAGCTTGTTAGGCTGCTCTGGCCTTGGCTTTGCGTATGTATTGAGAGAAACCATCAGTCCTTTAGAGAGACCAGACAGATGAGCTGAGAGAGTGAGAGGGAGTAAAGTCCACCTGTATTTTCCATGAAAGAATTTGCAACTTCCCTTACCTGAATCATCAATTCCCCGAAATGGCATAAAATATACAAATTTTTCTTTTGTCTAATGGATTTTTATTTCTCCTTGTGAGTTTTTAAGGTGTTTTTAACAAAGGAGAAGTGGCATGAACAACTTCAATCGCAGTGTTTTTTAATCAACGGCTATAAAATCTTGCTGTGTTTGCAACAAGAGAAGAAGAGGAAAATACCGTTTCAAATGTGACATTTACCAAATAATGAAAGTAATACTGGAGAGTAATTGTCCTTATTCACCAGATACACCAATACACACTGTTAGTTAGAACTGAAAAGACAAGTCCTGAGCTATGGACAGCAATCCAGTGAAGACATCACTCCCTTGAGAACTTCCTGATGTCCTGCTGTGCTCTGGACTAACATGTGCTCCATCCATACTTAAATCATATGAGCACAGTCATTTAAAGTGATAGTTATTTTAACACTTTCTGCTTCAACATATAATAATACCAAGTAGTTGCATTAAATTATTTGTGGTTTTTGTTTGTTAGTACTTGCAGAAGTATAGCGGAGTTTTACCCGAAAATGTGTTCCTGTCTAAGCACCTGATTGTTGGTCAAAAGAATGAACCTCTTACTCCAGTTCAGCTTTTACTGCTCCCTCCAAACAGCTGTGCTGTGCAGGATGAGGAGAACCTGTGCATTATACACCAGTCTGTACTGAAAAACTGGTTTATTGAATAGGCTATAGCAGCATAGACTTGCAATAAAATGTGAGTGTCCCTGAGATGCAGAGATTAGCTGTTAAATTTTATGCCTTTGCCATTGTCTAATAATTTTTACAAAGTTCAGTATTTATCTTTTAATCTCTGTTCACTTACTGTGTCCTATTACTGTATTTTGAATACATCTGTGCCATGCAGTGCAAGTGTCTGCTGGGTGTGACTCAGCCTCCTGAAAAATCCTTTAATGCTCTCATCCACTGTCCCCTCATTTGGAGTTGTGGGGGGCACTACAGTGTGCCAGTACATTGATAGGTATGTTGAGCCAGATCTCTCCATAGCAATTAATTGCTTTTAAATATCTTAAATTTCAAAATTCAAGTCTGAATCAGAGCTAATCAGATTAACTACTTGCTATAATTCAAACACACATAAAAAATAAAATCATAAAAACTTTCTGGAAATGAAGAACAGTAGCATGGGACCTACATCCTCCTCCTGACTTCTGCAATTTGAGTCAGTTCAGTACTTGTGTGAAGTGAGCTCATGCTCTTGGATGCTTTTGCTAGGACAGCTGTGAATTGTGTTTTTAAGACAAACTTGTGCAAGGTGGATAGGGAACAAAATAATTGCTAGAGGATAACTAATGCAGTTTGACCCACAGATGTAGGGGACAAAACCCCTAGAAGAAATGTTCCATTCTTCAGAGTGAGACCAGAATATTGACTGTGTCTGCACCAGTTTTATTTGGGGCCTTATTTCAGGAATGTGGGTTAATGGAAAAAAGTGGGTTTGCCTTTCAGCATATCTCAGTGTGTGGCTGGTCATTAATAACACAGCCACAATACATCAGTTTATTATGGCAAAGGCACCATGTGTCAAACCTGTTGTGGGGATTTGGCTGAATGCCTCCCTTTGCCCCCTGGCTCCATGTTTTTTCTCTGGCTGAGATTTTGGTTCAGCATGAACTCAGGTAAATTTGATAAACAGTAATGTTGTTATTTAGGCTTAGACATCCTTTAACATGAGAGTGATATTAGTTGATTGTATTTGTATCAGAATTCTGATATGCACTGAATTTAGTTCATCCGAAGGGCCTCTTACTGAGGAATGTCTGAGCTGTTGGCAGGTTGATGCTCAAGTCACTGGGACCATTTCTGTTTGAGGCCTTGGATCCAATTCATGCTGTTGGAGACCTCTCCATAGCTAATGCAGGGAGAGCTCCAGTACTGGAGCTGTCAATACTGGAGCTACACTAATAGATGTTGAGAGTAAAAATACTCTGCCCACTGTCACGTCATCTGTCGTTCTTCCTGTACAGTCGGGATTTGAGCAGGCTGGATTTGTCTGTCAGAGTTAGTGCTGGACTGTGGACTCTCCTCCTCAGGTCTGGGTGTGCTGTTTCCAGCCATATTTTCTTCTTTGGGCACAGAATCAGAGAGCACTGAGGGCCAGACCCATCAGATACTCAGGCGTCCATCTTCCACAGAGAATAAATAGAGGGTTTGGATAGTTCTGTAATTCTGTGGATCTTGACCTGAATGACTTGTCACAGGGCAAGTGATCATCAGCAGAAGAGTAATTAGAGATTACTCAGTCCTGGGTCAGTGCCCCACCTGTTTAATTTATTTCACTCCAGCCCTGTTGTACTGTGTTGTCTTTGGTTTGTTTCAAATTTCCAAACTTTATGAACTGATCTGAAGCTCAGGTGTTTGGGAAACTGTGATTGTATAGGATATTTTAACTGACTTCCTTCTATGACCTTTGACAGATTTGAGTTTCCGAGAAAAAGGCAGAAGACTCTATCAGACAATTAATTTTTTTTTCAGTAAAAATCTTTCTGGTGTCTGTTACCAATGTCAAGATGAAGGAAATCTTGTTTCAGCAGCTTTTTTTATGCAATCTTGATTGGCATATTTTTTCCAAACCCATTACTCCAGCCTATCTCAGTTTTTGTTGTTTAATTTGATGAACAGTCAGATAACAATTTACACTTTGGGGAAACCATTGTGCATCAAGAAATGAAAAACTTATTGCAAGTTCTAGTTAGCTTTTCTGACAGGGTTTTGATGTTTTCAGCTGTGTCTAGAGGTTTCTAATTGATCATCCATGAGGAGAACTGCTGTCCTTCATGGGTCACTGAAAACAGTGGTGAGCCATCAAGCTGTCTATTTGTAAAGGTTATAGATGTCTTTTTTTCAAGTTGCCAATTGTATTTAAACAGCCCCTAGGCAATACCTTTAACCAAGCAATGAACCAATACCTTTAGAAACAGAGAACCTTTGATTTCAGGATTTCATGAATGGCAAATATGTTTTCTTAATCCACATGCTGCATTATGTTTAGCTTCAGTAGCTGAATTCCTTCCTTATAATTTTATTTTGAAAATCTTTAAAAGTGAGAGGCTAACTGAAGTGGGATTGACTCCTCTTGGACTGAAGTGATTCTCAAAATAATACATATGAATCAACATATATATTGTAAATAATTAATGTGTAAACTGCTGAACTAAATGTCCTTACATATCAATTATTGTTTCTTCTCTGTTGGCTATAAAAGAGGCTGAGTTGCACTTTCTAAATATTTTTTTTTAATTATAGGAGAACACAAATTAATTCAGAAAGGAAAGGCGTAACTCATTTTACTCAAAAAGCCACTGAATTGCTAAATCTTAAAAACTCATTGTTTTTGAGCTGTCATGGCCTTTTGGAGAATTTCAGCCTCAGAAGAATTTGACATAGAAAGTTCTGAACAATTGAAGAAAGGGGCTGTTTGAAATGTAGTGTATTTGGTAGCTGTGCACAGCACAGACAGTACTGCAGTACAGCTGTACTCCGTGTGTGGCTGGGGAGGAGAGAGTAGCTCTGCCTGCAGGTGTGTCACACACACACAGGTTTTGTGACCAGTCTTAAAGGCAGTCAGCCTGTTGTGAATTCCCTTTTGCTATTTCCTCTGGTCAGCCTCTGCACTAAGACAGTTTTAATTGTATACCAAAATTTCTTTATTTGAAATGTTAGTTGGAGCCTGAAGCCTGCCAAATGTCACACCAGCTGCACGCTTTGCTCAGTGCAGTTTACAGGCTGCAAGACAATCTCAAGGTAAAAGAGAAACCAAATCATAGCTGAGCTGACACTGAAGATGTGATCTTTTCTGAGATAATGGGCTTACCTTCAAGCATATGGAAGACAACACAGCCTGTCCTTGATTCCCCTTTGTATAAGAGATACTTAAGTGAGAAGTGCATTGTTTAAATCTCTCACTCGTCCAATAGTAGCGCTAGCAATTGAATTGGAACAAAGATATTAACCTTTGATCTCAGGTTATTTGTCTCAGTGCAGCTCATAATTACAAGAAAAAATTATGGTAATAAATTACAAAGAAAAATGCTATACAAGTAAAAGTCATTGTCTGCAATAGATATTGCCAGAACTTACATGCTCCTGCCAGGATCGTGAATAATTAAGGTTAAAAGATAACGTAATAAAAAGGAGACAGGGTAAATTTCCTGGTCATTGAATCTTTGGAGTTCTCTTCCTGTTCTGTAATGTCAGAGTGTTTAACAGATGTAGTTTAACAAAAGATTCAGTTGATTAAACACATGTAGAGAAAAGATACAAAACTGTTTTGGACCTGATCTTACAAATATTATGATGCAAGTAGTCTCTGTTAGAATATCAGGAGTGAATCTTTTCCATGTTACTCTTAATAGAAAGCACACTTGACTGCACTTTTAACTATGATAGCTTTAAATTATAGCATGGCATTCTGCTTGTAATGGCAAACCCCCCTCCATGTTTAGTGAGTATCAGAAGGGCTCTCATACTGCACTATTCTGAAAAGAAATAACTGTATGCAAGAAGATATTATGTAAAATAATTACAAATGTCATGTGTCCTGACTTTTCCTATTATGTTTTCAGGTGGCTATGTTGCTAACAGTCTAGCAATTATGACAGATGCACTTCACATGCTGACTGACCTTAGTGGTATTATTTTGACCCTCCTGGCTCTCTGGCTGTCTGCAAAATCCCCAACAAAGAGGTTCACCTTTGGATTTCACCGCTTGGGTACGTGGCTGTCAGACTTTGTTATTAAAGAGGATTTTAAGCAACAAGTGTAAAGAGCACCTAATTCTAGAAGAACAGGTAGCTAGAAAGAACATAGCAGCAAACCTAAGAGTTGCTTTAACTGACCCTCAATGTCCTTTCACTGGCCTGTGGGGATACACTGCATAGGTTGTATTGACACAAGAGAATAGATTAAAAAACCCAAAAAAACCCAAACTTGGCCAAAAGTCTGACAGCAGAATTTCATTCACTGGGAGCAAGGTGAGTCTTTCCATCTCTGTGGAACTGGCACTTAGCAGATTCAGAGTTAAATTCTGAATGCTTGATTCATCTTCCATCTTGAAGGGGAAGGCTGGGGAGTTGAATTCATGGTGACATTGTTGGTGCAGGAGCTCTGCATGTCAGCCCTTTGTTGTTCACAACAGATTATTGCCAGTGCCCAGGATTTACAAAATCTTGTTGACTTCAGCAGAATTGTGATACTGGTAAAAGGTCTTATTCATTGTGAAAAATTACATTTTAATCCACAACTAACAAGTTATGTAGAACATATTATTAGAGAGCTCTGCCCTGCCAGAAGTTGTATAAATCAGTATTCCTCTTGCATTCCCCAAACCACAGAAAGCTGAGGTCAAAATGCCCCATGGTTTGCAAAATACAACAAGTTACTTAACCTCTATCCAGTTTAGGTGTCTCTAAAAAGAAGTATAAACAGAATTGTGGACTAACCCTTGGAAGAATATTTTAAGGATTTATTGCTTCATGTTTGGAAATGTATTGATGATAAAGGGTGTTTTCATGTGGTTGCTAACTGGATGTAATATACAGCTGCAGGTCTGTAGACATTTTAGCAAAAATGTCAAAGTATCTTTTTCATGAAATAGATAATTTCTAGTGTCCCAGTTTTGTACCTGTTTTCTATAATACTCTATAGCATACGTTTTTCAAAGAATTTCATTCTTGTGTAGTCACTATTTGCAATTCCTATTTTGGCTGCTAGAACAGCAGTAGAATTCAACAACTCCATCACTCCTTGTCATTTGTCATCAGTTAGTCACTAGTGCATGAATGCATAACTCTGTACACTGGCTAAGCTCTTTGGTGCTCTAGCAAGAAAGCATTAGCAATGCCAGCATTTCCCATTACAAACTTTTCTTTCATGAGGTTTTAATTTTGTGATAGGAGCTCCTCTGATACTGAAACCTGACCTTGCAGGTATGCCCCTGGCATCTGCTCATACTCTCTAGAAGGATGTTTGTTAGCATTTATACATACTTTAACCCTATTTCAAAATAATTTGGGTTGTTTATATGTCTTTGTAACTTTTCTAAAACCAAATAGAACATACCTTGAATATGCCATGCCCTTGCTTAAAACAGGGGTTTATCTTAAGAAAAAATAAAAGAAACTTACTTAACCATTAAAATCTTACTCAGTTCTTTAAATTTTCACTGACTTTTCAATTAATGTGAAATAAATCCCTGAGGATTTCTGCCACCTATATTTTCTATATATTTTTTTCTTTCCAGTTTACTGCCAGGAAAAATACTAGCCAGGCTGATCCAGTGGTGGTGCATGGGCCAGATGTGGCCCATAAAATTAGTCTGTAGTGCCCTTCTCTCTGGGAGCAGCTACAGGGAGCAGCCTCTGAATTCTGCAACAATTGCTCCTCCTTTTGTGCTCCCAGTGGAGCAGGTGGTCAAGGACTAGAACAGGTTGTGGAGTGTCCTCAGTTGGAAATACATCAAACACACCTGGAAGTGTGTCACCCAGCCCTGAGCAACCCACTGTAGCTGACCCTCCTTTGGGTAGGACTACACAGTTTCCAGGGGTTCCCTTTCACTTCAGCCATCCTGCATGAGCAGCAGCAGTGCAGCTCTCTGCAGGGAGGAGGAGGAGAGCCTGGGGCTGGGGAGAAGAGTTTCTGTGCAGGAAGGAAGGGGAAGTGAGTCAAAGCCTTGCCAGAGACCTCCAAAGTACAGAAGATGGGATGGTTCAAAATTACTAAACGCAGTCTTTTTAAAAATCACATTTGTGGAATTTATTTGCCTGATTTTACGCACCCAATCTGAATGCTGTGGCCTGAGGGCCCAGTTTCACACATCAGTGAGTGCTGGCAATGAAACAAAGCAGTTTCTAGGGTATATCCTCATTGTAACACATTTTTCCAAGTAACCTATATGTAAGAAGCTTGTCAGCAAATAATATCAGTTCAACAATAGCTTAAATTTCACAAGAGAGATGTCAAAACGTGTCAGGATGTTAAAAGTAGGGTACAGATTGGGCATCTTGTCACAGAAAAAGATGTGGAGCGTTTGTTTAAAGCTGGGAATGTGTGCAAGAACTGTCTCATCACTGACCTGCTCTGCATTAAGTTTTAAGATAATCCATGCATTCAGTAGGCACAAAAACGTTCTAATGAACAGCATTTCTGGTGCTTGTTATCATTTTTGTTTGCAGAATGATGATTTTTCAAACTTACTCCCATAAATGATGCTTTGTAAAAGCAACAGACTTGTTAGTTGTCTAGTCAAATTCCAGAAGGAAGTTAGCACTAATTTTCATTTATTTGAATACATAATATATAAGTTCCATCTTCAGTTTTATTCCATTTTGAGTTGTGAAAAGGAAGCTGACAGATTCAGGAATGGGTTAGAAAAGTGAAGACAAAATAATGGAAATTGCAGTCATGTCAAAAAAGAATTAAATTCTTGAAGCCAAAAGTAGTTCAGTTTCACCACCAAGTGCAGATACCTCCTTTTCAGCAAGACACTGAGCAGATTTAAGCATAGATATGGAACCTGGCACACATCCATTGCTGCTGCAGAGACAATGTTAGTAATGACAGAATCAGACAGTCCACTGAGAGTGCACAGTTCATTTCACAAGAAGTGAAAGATCTCAGCACAAATCTACAGTGCTGACATGACAGTGACTGTGGAAGAAACTGCAAGGAAAACACTGGTTTCCATTGCAGAAAACATGAGTTTGGATTGTAAAAGCACACTATATTATTCCTCTGGTAAATGCTAATGTGCTATGGCTTCACAAGTCTTTAAAAAAGCATTCTGGAAAACCTGGAAAACCTTCTAAGAAATGTGTTGTGTATTTTTAAGACTCTTGCCCTGAATAATCTCCCAGCTTCATAAAGATCAATACCATTTCTGTGGATATTTCCAGGATTTTCAAGTTGCTCTGAAATCATCTCAGATTGTGACAGTTGCCTTTCAGAGCCTTGTCACTGCCTGGTGATGCTGTTCCTCATCCAGGCATTGACACTCTACCCAGCAGATGAATGTGTTGGTGTGAGTTTCTTCTCCCATAATGGTGTTAATAATTCAGTGCACAGATCAACTGATTTTGGTGACATTAAAATGCTGATAGAGCTGCATGGGTTTTTTTCTGTAATAATAAATAAAATTAAAACACTTCTGTGTTAGAAAAGACATCTACAGTAATCCAAGTTGTACTGCAGGCTGACAGATTCAAAGCAGAGGAAGAAGAGAGGCAATTCTCAGATGAGTGTTCTTAGAGCTATGGTATAGCCAAGGGGAGAATTTTGCCCTTACTGGGCAAAATTTATGGAATAAATCAGGGCAACATGTGTGGAGCTAGGGAGAAGAACAACCATTACAATTCCAAGTAAATTAATTCCACCTCTGCTCTTTGAGTTCACAGAGGAAGGCTGAGATCCCAGTGATCCATCTGGCAAGTGACAGTAATGAGCATTACACATAATGATTACAGATTACTCAGGCATGGCTGCAGATTTACATGCAATACAATGGAGTGAGCATTAAGCTTTTCCCAGGGCTTTTAGTAAAGCCCTGTATTAACTTGCTTATAACTGAGACAGTCTTTAACTGGGCTAATGTTTTCTCTGCCAGCTGTGTTGCTTTTCTTTTTTTTTTTTTTAATTTTTTTTTTTTTAAGTTTCAGCTGCTGCAGGGCAATAATTTTCAGAACATGAAGCTAGAGGGTAGAAGTACATTTATGTATGTTTTAAAGCAATCTAGTGGCCCGTTTGGAAATGCCTATTTTCTTTATAGTAGGACCTTAAAACTAGTGTGGACTCATCCTTCTCAGGTTTGTGTGCTATTACCAACACAATTTCATGGCTTGGATACTGAGGCAGCACAAAGGTCCTGACCTGTAAAATACTCAACCCTGTTTACCTCCCATCTGAACAGCAGGAACCTCGTAGAGAATGTAACCACTTTCCACAGAAGTAAATGGCAACAGAAAGTACAGGACAAGAAAATACTAGTTTTTATTAGTTTTCTAATTTTTATTTTATTTAGATATATGTTTCCTTTTGAAAGTCTCTGCTGATCAGATAAGATTCCTATGCCAAAATAATAGTCATAATGCTCTTGCTTTTGTGAAATAATAATATTTGGTAAATATTAGATAACATTAGAACAGCATGTCACAGCAATACAGAGACATTAAGCAAGTCTTTGTAGCTGAAATCTGCCTCAGATAACATTTATGAACACATGTCAAGGAGCTTAAGAGTATCATGTATGACAAGTTTGTACTGTTTGGTTTCTTTATCTTTTTATGATTTCTTTTCCATCCTAAATACAAAAGGATATATAAAAATAATTTCTAAACCCAGCTTAATACTCCGGACACTTAAAATCAAGGTTTCCCTTATTTGTGGGTAGGCTGGTGATGTTTGAGATCACCTGTCCTCCTCACCCCTGGACAGGGCCTTCACCTGCAGCTTCTCAGGAAAATGTTCTGGGTTTTCTGAAAAAGTCAGAATCATCACCTGTGCAGAACTTTTCAGAGAAAACATAATTTGAGGTATATACTGATGACAGGGACATGGGAAGGAGTGGACTAAAACAAACTCCGTTGGTTAATTCTATTTTACAAGTTTTATTTGCCACACAACTTGTTAGTTTCTATGGATATGATATGGATGAGGTAGTTATAACAAGGCCCTGTCCACATTCTAATTTGGAAATAGAAATGGATCTGAGACATGCTTTTATAATGTTTTTTCTTTCTGTTTGCAGAAGTACTGTCAGCCATCATTAGTGTACTGCTGGTCTATATCCTTATGGCTTTCCTCTTGTATGAGGCTGTTCAGAGAACTATCCATATGGACTATGAAATAAATGGTGATATCATGCTCATCACAGCAGCCGTCGGTGTTGCCGTTAACTTAATGTAAGATCTCTCTCTCCATTGACACTCACAAATGTATTTCTCAATATGCTGCCAATTCATTCATGGCCTGTAACTTTGTCATGGCATGTAATTTTGCTGGACCTCTTAATTTTCATACATAAGACAAGAAATTACACTGAATATTACTTTTTCAATTATTTGGTTTAAAATGAAAAAAACTCAACAAATCCTCCCCATCCACCAAACCCTAAAGCCTGTTTCTTGAAGCATTTCTCTTCTTTCACTTTCAGAATGGGGTTTTTGCTGAATCAATCTGGCCACCTTCACTCCCACTCCCATTCCCACCCTCACTCTCACGTACCTCAGCTGAATTCTCCAAGCACAGCCCAGGGCAGCAGCCACGGGCACAGCAGCCTGGCTGTGAGGGCAGCCTTTGTCCATGCCCTGGGGGACCTGGTCCAGAGCATCGGGGTGCTGGTGGCTGCCTACATCATCCGCTTCAAGGTGAGGGGGCATGGGGGGTTCTTGGCTGTACCAGTGTGTCTTTTCAGAGTGCAGCCACGGCCCTTCCAGATCCCAGTCAGCCTCTCCAGTAGAGAAGCTGCTTGGGAACTGCTCAGGGGGCAATTCAAGCTCACACAGCCACACACGTTACAGGGCTGGCTCAGCAGAGAGGCAGAAGGCTCCCAGCCCAAATCAATTTCCAGCAAGTGTTTATTCCAGTGTGCTGAAGGTGAATCCGGAGCCAGAGAGGAGGAGCATGTGGTTTTTCTCAGTTATAGAGGGTCTCAGGTTTGTGGGTGGCACAGGGGGCAGGGCAGGGGACAAGTGACCACAGGGAAGAGAGGAACAGGACACCAGGCCCCAGAGCCAGTGGGGAAACAGGGAAAGGGGATGCCATGGGGTGGGTGATGGACTTGCAAAGCCCAGAGAGAAGATTGCACAATGTCTGCAAGGGTCCATGGGGGAGAAGCCTTCTTTACACCTGGGGTGTCTTTTATCTTCACTTTTCCAAGGAAGGGCAGTTGGAAATTCCTTTAGTGGCACGAGGGACTCGTTTTTATAAGTTACTAAAAATATCTTTTTAATGATATTTTATGATAAGCTTTGTAAATCATGCAAAATAAGCAAAACTGTCTCTACTACATATATTGTAACTATTCAAACAAAAAAAATTCATGAAACTTGGAACTAGAAGTAACTGTGTTTTCTGAGTCACATTTTTGTAAGTGATCTTGTTTTCATACATCCTTTGACATTGTGAAATTTCCCTTTGCAGCCAGAATACAAGATTGCTGATCCTATATGTACATATGTATTTTCCATACTGGTGGTTTTTACAACAGTTCGAATTCTGTGTGACACAGGAGTTATTATTCTGGAAGGTAAGATCTGTGCCCAATCTGCAGTACCTTACATAGAAAATACCAGTTTTCTTGACATCATGATCCCCATCTCGATGTGGATTGTACCTGGAGACCTGTCTGTCTTGGTGCTGCTTTAGTCTGGTGGTTCTTCGTGGCTTCTCTAAATTGCAGCAGTTTTTAGGTGTCTTTGACTGTGGCCAGAACAACACAAGTCCTATGTCTGCACACTCTTTACCATCAGGAGATGTAGAAGTGAAATGTACAGAACTTTCTTGTGTGTCTGCAGTGACTCTCAGCTAAATCAAGTGAACATTTGCCCAGACTCAGTTCTGCACTCTCACCTTTATTGCTTGTACAGTTAAAGTGAATGTGAATGCAGGTAGAAGGAGGCACTAAGAATAGGCCAATGGCTGGACACGTGGTTCCTGCCTGTCCTGTCTTCCCCTTTCCTACAAGTGCCTTGTGTGTATCTACTGTTCCATAGGGGAAGCTGCAAGTTAAGAGTGGTGTAAAATGCAGAAACAAAAAGGGAAGAAAAAGCTGAGCATGGACTAAAGGATCTTATCTTGCGTGACATGGAAGGAAACATGTCATTAACATCCTTTCTTTATCACAGCTTACATGCCAACTATAACTGCTTGATCTAGTACTATTACTTTATAAAGTGAAGATGTTAGGGCTGGGAGAAAAATCCTCAGTTTTAACTGCACATTCCTAGCTGTCTCATGTGAATTATCATTGGCTTTACTTTCATTATGTTATCAGGTTAAATCAGAAATCTCAGAATCTTCAGTCAAGTGCTTTTGCTGTAATTTAAGATTAAAAAAAAAAATCCAACAATGTAGAAGTTCACTGAGAATGCAAAAATGATGAAATTTACTGAAGAACTCTCAATTAGCTCCAAGGCAATAGATTTAGCTGAAGAAAACAGATAAGACAAAACTAAGGAAGTATCAGATTCCAGATGTTTTGAGTTGTAGCTGTTTGCAGAGGGTATCCCACTTGATATAAAAATCTCCAAATTAATGATGTCATTAAAAGTGTTGATATGTGGGCTTTATGCATGCTAGGGAACTTTTCCAACTCAGATTCAGGATCTCCAGAGAATGGACTTGTGTTTATACTGGAAACTGTTGCTGCAACATCAAGGCCCTTGAAGTTGTATCAACTTTTGGTATTAACTTCAGTTTCCTCATTATACTAAAATGCTAAATTAAAAAATTAAATAGCTATCCAACACAAGCAATGAGATTCTAGCTTTTCATATAGATTTATAAGGCAGAATGGAAGCCCATCTCAAGTATGATGTAGATATGAGAATTTAAGTCCATTTTTCCTGGGAAAAAGAAAGCTGTACAAATACCAGACAGTTAGCTAGTTACTTATCAGATAAATAATTTCTTATGGTCTCCACCAGAAGGAAAATTTTGTTTCATGTGAGACAGTCCTAGACAGTGAACTTTCAAAAGAGATAGTACTGGAAGTAACATAATTTAAGAGACAGTAAGGCACCAGGTTTAGAGAAGTCATGCAAAAGGTCTGAAGAAATTTGTAGCTGAACTCCTCATAGTATACATAGAGAAAGTCCATAAAACTAGAAGATAAGTAATAAAAGCTACTATAGAATCAAAACTACTCAGAAAGAGTCTATTCAGTACTTGTATTAGTTTTTGACCCATGTTGATCATCTAAAATTTTGATTTTGCCCTTTGTACAGCTAAAGATGGTGGTGGTAAGTTAGAGATGTGCTGCTGAAAATACTAAAAGGATTTGATCTCTGACTTGCAGAGGTGACCCACAGTAAAACCCAGTCCTCTGTGTTGACCACTGCACATGGATCTGTTGTGACATTTTAAAGGCTACTGAGACTTTGCAGAAGATAGAATTAATTTTATCTCATGTTTGGTATCACAGGAGTTCCAAGGCACTTAAATGTGGATCGCATCAAGGAAGACTTGATGAAAATTGAAGATGTTTATTCTATAGAAGATTTAAATGTTTGGTCTCTTACTGCAGGAAAAACAACTGCCATAGTCCACTTGCAACTAGGTAAGCTGCTGGATAGCATAATTCTAAATTAAATCCAAGTTTAGGAAAAACCCCACCACTTCCTTTTCATTTAGTTATTTAAGTTGAACCAAGAAATATCATTCTGGGGAAAGAATATCTATTAACTCTGGTTTTGTACAGCAAGAAATATAACACCTTGGCCAAGAAAGACATGGTGTAAATGAAAATTCTGCAAATAAAATGTATTCATACCAGAATGTCCAATACAGATTCTTTGGGTAGGGGAAAAAAACAACACAAAATTTCTCTTCAGAAATCTTCTTACATGTTCAGGGAAGGAAAGAGTGAAGTTCTAATGTGGAATGAACTAACATATGAAAAATAAATCTTTTGCCAAAACGTGTCAATTCAGACATCTAACTATTCTACAAATATCAGTTCTTAGTAAGAAAGCTCATGTTTTTGGGGGAAAATGTCAGATGCACATGGAGTTCTATCAAGAGAGGTGCAAAATGATGAAGAGAGAGTACACAGTGACCACAAGAACAATATTATATTAATAAATGTGAGCAAAAATTATTCTCATTGGTGACACTGTGATAAATTTGAGAACTTTTCAATTGCCTAGGTTTCTTAAGGAGTGAATTTATTAATTATTTTTTTAATTTTGCAGTTCCTGGTAGTTCATCCAAATGGGAGGATGTTCAGTCCAAGGCCCGACAGCTGCTGCTGAACACGTTTGGAATGTACAAATGCTCTGTCCAGCTTCAGAGTTACAAACAGGAGATGAGCAAAACCTGTGCCAGTTGTCAGAGTTCCAGTGCCTAATTTCATATGTTTTGGGAACTGCTGCCTTATTCTTTACCTTGTGTAGTCAAAGACTGAGAGCAATAAATGCAAAATGAAAATTATCCAATAGTAACCATTAATATGTGGATTTGTACCATGGGACATGCAGCAGGGAGAACTGGTGCTGCAAGAAGTGCAGTGGTTGCCCTACAGAACATTTATTTCACTCTCTCCGTCGTACTGGGTTATTCAATTTGTTATGATTTTCAGACAAAGCTGGTTTTGGATTATTGTTTACAAACTGGAACGTGGCTCTGCAGATACCTCACAAATTACAGTCCAATATTGTCCTTTGCCAGTCATTATGTACCACAAAGTACCTGCACTCCAAATGGAGGATCAGGTATTCAGTATTTCAGTCAAAAGTCTCTAAAGCTGATCATACCAGGGTTGCACAATATATCACGATCCCCAAATTCATTATTCAGTATTTTTCCAATTGTAGTTTTCATACAGTATCTCAAACTGTTAACACATACATTAAGTTGAATTATTGTGGAAAGTGTCTCTTTGGAGATGCTGCAAAATACAGAATTTACTGTACCCAGACCAGAAAGTTAGCTTTAATCTGGGCATTCAGAGATCCAGACAGGAAGGTTCTTGCCCAGACTTCTTGTATTTAACTAGAGACCCAACACTGGACCCAAAGTGTTTTAAGTGATCAGTTATCTTTAATGTATTTTAGAATAGGATTTATACATTAGAAACAGGTTATTTATTTTACAAAGTTTTGACTTGTAAGTTGAATTTATTATTAATAATCTTGAATGTTTAAACCATCATTTGATTCACGTTAAAAGGCCAACTGATTAGCATGCATTCTAATTGTAATTAATAAATGTCCTGTAATTGATCATTTTTCCATGATTGTTTTGTTTCAAAAGACAAATGATAGAAGTGATATTTGACATGGAAATACTCTGAAATGCAGTCTTCAGATACGTGCATCTAACAGGAAAGTGGGGAGCAGAAGTTTTAGAGATGCACAGTTCCATCCATCACAATCTCTGATGTTTTCATCTTTGCTTTGAGCACAGCATGGCAGCATCCTGACAGGAATGCCACTGCAATAGCAGTTCCCACTACTTAGCTTATGAATAAAGCAAAATCCAAGCAAGCTCAGTAACCTAATGGTGTTGGACAACAATATCATAACAACCTACAGAGGCAGAAAGGCCCTTTTGTATTTACAGAGGGGAAGCAACCTGAAAAGGCTCTATTCATCCAGACAGCTCAGAGTCCACAAAGTGGAACTGTTTGACCTCATTGTGGAACCC
The DNA here is from genome assembly GCA_024734555.1 of Trochalopteron elliotii. NCBI lineage: Eukaryota > Metazoa > Chordata > Aves > Passeriformes > Leiothrichidae > Trochalopteron > Trochalopteron elliotii. The sequence continues at coordinate 1,592,026 of JANPWX010000378.1, forward strand.
CTACAGTTTGAATGTACACAAGATAATAAATCTTTACACTAAGCTATCATACACCTACAAGCCAGATTTAACCAGCTTCTGACGTCATTGGAGAAGCCAAGGGCAGCAAGATGAACTACAAAGTTCAGAAGACAGGAAGAACTTGGCTTCAAATATTTTTTTTGTTTTTTCTGTACTTCCATCTTATGCAGAACTTCCACTGACATGAAAAGCAGTTCTCTGTGTGGATCAGAAAGGAAAACTTCTGCCCACTTATGGTTATTGTGATATTCAGCTGTGAATACTTCAGCTATTGTCTGTTTTGAAACTCGCTAGGGTTTCACATTTTCACCAGGCTGATTTGTATCTGCATTTCGTGGTAATGATTTTGGCTTCTTTTCTTCCCTTTTTGGAGGTAGGGATCACATAATGAATTTTTATTGATGAAAGCTGACAGCACATTGTGAATTTGGACAAAGTGCACGTAACACTGGATTGTGTTTGTGTCTGTTTGGGCAAGAAATGGGAACACTGGTGTGCAGTGTGGGAGCACGTGCAGCTCAAAGGCAGCACTGTGCTGGGGAAGGTAATGCTGCAATACAAACACTGTCATTAATTAAGCCATATCACAGTTCATGAAAAATGTGCATCCCATCCTTACAAACTTACAGGCAAAACCCAGAAACTACAGGTATTTTGCACATACTAATGCTCAAATGGGTTTTAATTGAATTGGGGTTTACAGTTGATGTAATTAGATGTTGAAGTATGGTAGACATGTATTGTATTTGCGGTTTTTTTAATAATTTACTATACCTTTGTTTAATTGAAGAAAAAAGGTGTGTTGTTTTATTGTGGGTTTTATTAAATAGATTATTAAACTTCACATTGTCTTATAAAACATTTATTTGTATTTCTCTCTCTCATCATAGTCGAATTCTTACAGCAATCTGATTCCTAGGGCAGCTCTGTTTTTATATGTCTGAACACTCAGCTTTTACTCACTTTGCAGATGCTATACATAGAATTAATTTTCTCTGTCTTCAGTCAGAACAATTTAAGACTTGTGATTTCACATGCATAATTGCACTTTAGAAGGTATAAGCTGACAAAGCATGGAGAAGGATCACCATAAATCAACTGGCAAAACATTCCTGAAAACCTACATTCACCCATGAGGGGCCCTTGTTGCCAAGGTCTGCAGACTGGAAGTTCAGAGAAAAGGCAACAGAAGACAAAATGAGAATAAAGAGTAAAATAATCAGTAAGCTTTTATAGATACTTCAAGATCATTTTCAGTATCAGCTTAGAGAAAAGGGACATTATTGTAAATAAGGTCTTGTGTTTTTCCGAGCCAGATTATTTCGTGTGGCTAAGATAGTTTCCACACTCTTACACTATTCTTTTCCTTCTAACAAATCCTCTGCTTGAAATGAAAATACATATAAAAAATATATATTTGACAGGACTTCTTTCTAAGCAAAAGACTTCCAAGGTCTGAGCAGGTTTCCAGAACCAGTGTCCCTGGTTTCCAGAGCTGTGCTGGAATGCTCTCGCTGACTGAACAGATGAAATGCTGAGAAAATTCTGCCCCTTCTGAAAGTCCACACTGGGAGAAGGTTTTTCCTTTCTAAATCTGTGATTATCACCCATCCTTTTCTGAAGCACAGATACAGTTTTGATGACAACCTACTCATATGAGTCAATAAAACATTTTCATATCAGTAGACTGCAAACCCTCACAGCCCACTCTTCCCTTCTGAAGTGTTCTTATCCTAAGAAGAAAATTATCAGAAATATATTTTGTTTCTGAATGTTTTCCTTGCTTAATTATGTGGTTTGGTTTTTGTTTTTAATTGTGTTGACGTTTTGTCTTTTCAATACCAGTAGCATTTCTTTCTTCACCAGCAGAATTACCATTTAAAATGTCATACTTGAATCTGGTCTTCAATCATCTCACTACTGTACATATCTGCTATTTCTTGCAGAATCACTCCCAAGTGGCAGAATGACTCAGAAAAGCAGAAGGCTGGCATTTAAAAGTAATTTTCTGACATAGAACCAAAAACCCCAGAAGACACCTATCAAGTAATGAGTGGCAAGGATTTTATTCAGGTATTTTAGTGGGATCTCATGAGGACACTTCACTGATGCTGCACAGGGCAGAGTTGTTGAAGCATTATTTCTACAAATAACTGTAAGAGTGTAATGAAGAAAGATGGGTATTTGGGTAAAGGACATGGTACATACTGCAGCAGGTTCCTAGTCCAATAAACTAAACTAATCCATTGCCAGAGAAGAAGTCCCCTTGGGATCTCAAGGGAAGGGGACAATTCCCTGGAAATATCCAGCTCCAGCTCATTTCCCTCTATCCAAAATGGCATTGCCAAGGTCTTTTTTCTTGCTGATTGCTCCAAACACATTCAGTTTTTCCAGGAGTGAGCACACATCGCTGAAATACCAAGTTTCACCAGCTCTTTGCGTTATGCCACTTCTCTCAGCTTCCCTCTCTGTTTTCTTGCCATATTCTGTCCTCTCCAGTTTCATTAATAATGTCCAGCTCACACACTGGGCACCTGCTGCAGGGTCACCAGGAGCTTCTCTCACTGCCCCAGGTGTGGAACACACCCCAACAATGGTGCTGTTCAAATACAGGCTTGCCATTGCCTGAAGGTCATTTTCTCTTTGATCAACAGATTTAAAAAAAACACCTTCTAACCAAGTTGCTGATTCTCAGGAAAGACCTAACCTGAGAACCTCTAGATGCCCTTTCTACCATAAAAAAAAATAAAAAAAAAATCCTCCACATTCCCCATCCTTTATTCCCTTTCCAGTTTCACCCTCTCCTCCCCTCCATAACAAATTGTGCTGGGCACTGTCAGTCTCTGTGCTCTGGAGCTGGCAAATCCCTTACTGTTCTACTCTTCTTACTCCATTTTCCACAGCTGAACGCCCTAGGAAGGACCTTACATGCTCTTCCATTCTCTGAAATACCTGACACAATTGTGGAAGCTACTAGAATAAATATGGATCCTTTCCATTTACTGTTCTGCAGCCACCACAGCAATCTGCTCTTCTGTGTGTACAGCTGTAAATTGATGATATCCTCATCATTATATTTGCTCTTTTGAGTATTTTTGCTCTTTTATCTCTATTTTCCTATTCTACATTGTTTTCTCTCAGTGTTGCTCAGTTTGAAAGCGACTGGTGCTAAATATGCAGGATAAAATAGCTTTTATTACAGCTATGAAGCATTTACACCTTTTATGCCATCAACTTGTGTAGGGGAAAAAAAGCCATTTCATAAGCAAAAGTATAATCTTATCCTTAAGATGACTGCTTAATAATTGCCTTATTATTATACATAGTAAAAAGATAAGTTGTTTCTCCAGGACCATTATCAGTATCAGTACATGAGGGTACATGAAATCAGCCAGGGCTGTGGGTCCAGAGTGTGATTTGCATTGTTTTACAGAGTAAACTAAGTACTGATACACAGGGATTTTTAGTTCAGCTGATGAATAAACAAAAGAACCCAAATGGCAAGCAGACTAAAAATTTGCTTTTATCACAAGTTCATTAAGAGCACCCAAGTCCCTGTAATCTTTCCATTTATTTTTCCCAGAGCACACACAAATTATTTAATAAATCCCTAAATAAGCTGATGGAACGTGAACTTATTAAAAAACCACCTCAGTCAAGTATCTGGCCTTGTAATTGTAAAACAGAATTTTTTGAGAGTATATAAAAATATTCACAGCGAAGATGATGCTCCATATTTCAACTACTCTGCACTGTTTGTACAGATTTCTCGCGTTGCTGTTTCCAAGCCCGCAGTGAGAAGGAGTCTGACGCACCGGCAGGGACCGACCCTCCTCACCCGGGAGCCTTGGGGCCATTCGCGGCTTTTCCAGGCGAGGGCGCCCCGCTCCCAGCCTTAACCGAGAGTCGTGCGCCGAGGAGAGCCACGGGGACTTCCCGCCGGCAAGAGAATGTATTTTATTACACGTTCTAGAAGTGTTTTATCAGTAAGTAAAGAAACAACTGCACAACTCCAAACCACCCCCGCCCCCCAAAAAATAAATTCCCACCAAATCCTCTTGTTTTTTTCCTAAAAAAACCACAGGTGATTTAACTTTTTAATGGATGCAGTAAGGAAAAGCACGAACCTAGCAAACTGGCTAATCAGTTACTGGGAAGGAGTTTAGACACTTCTTGAAGGCAAATATAGGTAAATACCATGAAATGCATGCTCCAGTGCTTTCCTCCAGTTACAAACATCTAAGGAAAAAAATATCATGTGTAGAAATTAGTTGAGGATACAGATAGCTGAAATGTAATTAGAACAGATTATATTCATTAATGTAAACAAGGCAAGTTATCCTGCAAGCCCTTTGTTTCTATGAAAATCAGTATTCCTTCTCTGGGGTGCTGAATTCATGTTTCCAGGACAACAGATGCTTCCACCTGAAACATTCCTGACTGTGCTTTTTTTCTGAACAATCAGAGGACACATCCAATCAAAAACATAAACTGAGGGAAAAAAAATGTTTCAAACCAGGCAGGTACAATTATAAATGGCAAATATTGTTGTGTTCACATGCTGCAATTGCTAGTACAGTGGTGTTTTTGGATTTAGTGCAACAGACTTCAGGGAGAGAAAATACAGATGAGGGAGGCTGATTAACTCGGAACCACATCCTTCCAGTAAAGTCTTCTTTCATTTCTCGAAGCTATTAAGCAATTCTGTATTTTCTAAGCTATTGCAGAAGAGACACACCTTCAACTGGAAATAAAAATTGCCCAACCAGTAACACACTATTTCTTTCTACTTGCTTGAGACATAACCTAGATGGAATAAATGAGGATGGTTTTCAAGCAACTTCACTTCCTCAACTTGCCACAGAGCAAAGTTCAAGTCATATAAAAGAAAATTCAAACGAACGTAACTCTCTGCTTATCAAATGTTAAAGGTTCAGGGACAGCTGTAAAAGGAAGGTATGTTACATCTCGTTACAGTAGCTCTATTAACTTTGTAAAGCAGTAATGAAAGCAGACTATTTTTCTTCCACAGACTTACTACATCTGAGATTGCTCCGAGGAGAGGATCAAGAGAAGAGCTAGTTCCTAATTTTAAGTGTCAGAGCTAGAAGGAAGCTGCTCACAGAGTTGGAGTAATAAAAAATTAAACCCTACTAATCAGCTCACCACCTGCTATGGCTAAGTAGGGGTATTCTTACTGCAGGGTTGATTGTTTGGCGCTTTTTAAAAAATTTTTATTTCTTAAGAGTTCATATTTTATGTTACAAGGTGTGTTTCTGTAAAAAAAAGGAAGGAGGGAAAAAAACATAAAGCCAGGTCATGTGGGTAGTGCAGATAGCAACTGGGAAACATCAGAGTCCATCACACAACCATGCAACCAAGTATGGAACATACTACTGTACTTGCAGCAAATTGTAGTGGTCAGAAATTAAGTCAATACCAATTTCCTTTACAGTCTGCAGCATTAATTGATCTGTTGTGCAGTTCAACTAAGACATCTGATGGTTTTACTGTCACTTTTCACCTTAATAAACACATTTTACCTGTGTAGCCCACACCAAAAACTTTTATTACTGTATGAAAAAAAGAATATTGGAGAGTTTGGCAATGAGGCAATGACTAGAACATTGTGACTAGGATTGTGCTGTGGATTTCTGCTTTAGGGACTAAGGTGGATACTGCAGTCTTGAAGATGAATTAATTTTTTCTGACTATAGCATGTTTCATTCAAAGCATTTACCAAGAGAACTAAACACACTAATGGCAGCATAATGCTTACATATTTAATAATGCTAACAGCATGGGCAGCATAGTGCTAACAGTCTGCAAAATATATTTAGGCTTTATTGAATTACAGAAGAAAATCACAGCAGAACGGAAAGATGCATCATTAAATGAAACAGTTTTAACATCCTCAATAAAAAAACATGTTTCCCTTTCTTTTGATGTGGTGATTTATTAGCAGTAGATGACTTGGCTTTTCTTTGGCAAACTGATAAGATTTTCTGTTACTAGCAGGAATCAGGACTTTCTGCATTTACTTCCTTGTTTGTGCAGCAGCACCATCAGATAAAGAATGGTATTTATTAGTTACCTGCCTATTGGAAATACATTTAATTCAGTTAAAGAAGTGACATCCAACAGGAGATGAAGAATGTGATAGTTTTGCTAAAATTGAAAGCTTAACCACATTTATTTACATGCAAGAAGTTTTTCAGACTTGTGTGGCTTTCTGACCTCTCAGCTAATACAGAACTTTGCAATGAAAAATTCATATAGTGTACAATACTGAAACAAGGAGGGAAAGCACTCCAGCTTTTCACTAACATGATGCTGTTGACAATCTCTGTTATGATCTAGTGGGGAGGTGAGTGTTCCTCATTTACACTATGCACCAGTGTTTCTGGAGATAAAATACAGTTCTGTGGAAAAGGCTGATGCAGCCCTTGAGCCCACAGTCTACCTCTGCAGTACCAGACCAGACTGGTCTCATGTCAAATACTGTAAAAATGAGTAAAATGGTAGAAAATGGTTTGAAAACCAAAGAGTTCTACAGAACTGGAACCATAAAGTGGGATGCAGGTGGCTCTGCTTGGGACTGCATCATTTAATGATTTAGGATTTTGACAGGATTGCTACAGAGCTCTGGTCCCCCCACAGTTTATTTTTGGTGCTGTATCCTAATGAGTTATCCTCTGGTGTCTCTGGATCCTCAGTCTACCATCATCTGGTAACAGCAATGTCTGTGCAGAATGCCCGTGCCCTTCAGCAGGGAAATCTGATTATAAAATCAATGTCTGTGGTAAAAGTCCCAGGTTCAAGAGCTATCATCTCCTCCCCCTCCTTCAGCAACACTTGGGGTCAGTGAAGTCAGGAAATTTGGCTGAGGGAGAGCTAAGGGAGTTTGAACTTACAGAAATTATGTCTTCTAGTTACTCAAAAAATACACAAAGGATAAAAAGGGTGTTCCACAGCTTCTGCCTGGACTTGCACTATCACAGTCTGCCAGGCCCCAGGAATCACTATGATTTATAGTGTTTAGGATTAAAAACTGCCAGACCACTTCAAGTTTGGAGTTTCAGAACATGAACAAATCATTTTACCATTTACTTGCAAAGAAACAACCAGACAAACAGAATTTCAGTAACAGAACAGCCCTTACTCAAAACAAAAGATAGCCAGATAGAACTGGGCAAGCAAGAGCCTCCCATAACATTATTAGCAGATATGACCTTTATTTTTCTGCAGCAGCACAATTTAGAGAAAGCTTTGAGTGGAACGGACCCTACCTACCAACATAACATTAATTTGTTAACAAATTCAAAGAAAAACTGAAAATATTTTTATGTGAGTCTACTGAAAGATAATGCATGCTTATGTTCACAGCTCAAAGACAATTTTAAAGTACTTTTGTTATTTATGTATATAATGACTTCTTGAAATGTTTACAGTCTATGTATCCTTACTGTTTTTAGTAAGGCTCTGCCTTTTTTCCACTCATGATGCATTTATTACAATCCATCAGCATAAATAAAGCAAAGGAGAAGAGGAGAGAGGGAGAAGGAAGGCAAACATTAAAAGGAGGGCCTCTTCTGCCTAATTTCTTAGTTTAAACCACCAGCCTAACTATATTCTGATCCACTTGTTTGATGTATAACTTTTTAGAACACAGTGCAGGCCTACCAATAAACAACAGTAATAGAGAAATAAACTAGGCCAAGAAAAATTTAAGTTTTTCTGATGTGTTTGTTTTGATGGGTGAGACAAAGGGATTTGGCAAGAAGAAAACATGTGCCAACAAGTGCAAAAAGAAATGAGTCTCAATAGAAAATAGGGAGGAGGATGTGAGAGGCAACAAGCAAGTAATACCAGAGTCTAGAAATATTCTATATTGAATATTTCAAGTTGAAGTGAGTGATTTTTCTACTGCTTGACAGCCAGTAAAACTGGAAGCACATCTATCTGAATTTTAACAGAGGCTCACAAGTACTTTTTAAACCTTGTGGAAAGATGGTCACAAAAGTAACTTGCTTTATCTTAAAAAAGTTGCACGATGAAGTCTAAATTACTTATATGGACTTTTTAGGGAACATTACACACATTCAAATCTTTGCCAGGAGCAGCAGAAATGGTATTGCCAGCCAGGACAGGAGCACACGTGCCAGCCCAGCACCCCAGCCTGGCTGTCACTGCTGCTGCTGCTCAGCTGGGCCTGTCCATGGGGCTGCACACACAGAGCCACCAGCTGGGACACCCCAGACACCTGCAGGGACTCCAGACACGGCCTGTGCAGGGTCACAGCCCCCAAACAGAGGCCATGGAAATGGCCTGGCACACCAGGCCAAACCTTGGAAGTCTTAAATGTGAAAAACAACACCAAACCGAACCCTTTGTCATGCCCCTGTTGCTAAGAGACTAGGGTTTATGTAAATTAATTTGGTAACCTGGCAGTAAAAGCCAGTACTGACCTATGTCCTGATACCCAGACAAACAGTCTCTAAGGCTCCCAACTAGTGCTCTGCCACCCCACTGTTACACCTTGCTCACGTGGCCCTCAGCCCCCACACAGGCACTGTGGTGATGCTGCAGGACAGCTCTCACCTGTTAGGGTGAAACCTGTCCCAGGCCCTGGGCTCCCTGTGCTGTGAGGGGCTCTCCCATGTCCTGGGTGAGCCCTGAAGGGCAGCACCTCCCCACTAATGGCTCTGGCCAGAAGATATATACAACAAAATTATCTAAACTAAACCCCTCGTTCATCTGGGCGAGGCCCAGCCTTGGGGAGGGTGTGTGATCTTTGGTCAGGGCGAGGCTCACAGGCCAGAGTGCTTTGGATGCAGTGTGAGCTCACGGCTTCACAGGGGCCATTACTGTGATGGCTGCTTGTCCATGGAGAGAGCCTTGGGGAAACAAGCTGCTGCTGCTCCCTGCCCACATCCCTGCCCACATCCCTGCTCACATCCAGCTGCTGCTCCCTGCCCACATCCCTGCTCACATCCAGCTGCTGCTCCCTGCCCACATCCCTGCTCACATCCAGCTGCTGCTCCCTGCTCACATCCCTGCCCACATCCCTGCTCACATCCCTGCCCACACCAAACTGCTGCTCCCTGCTCACATCCCTGCCCACATCCAGCTGCTGCTCCCTGCCCACATCAGCACCTGAAGGGCAACCCTGACCAAGCCCACCCCCAGTGCCCAAGGCCAAGCCAGCAGTATTGCTTCTATTTCCATTTCAGTCACACTTTTTATGGGATTTCATTGTCTGTGTGCTCCTGTATGGCAGGGATGTGCTGGACAGCAAAGGCTTTAGGCAGCAAATGAAAACTGTGCCATGTTTGTTTAACCTGAAAGCTTTTTTGGGAAGGGTCCAACACCAAATACTGGCAGGATTCAGTGAATCATTCCCATTACTCTTGTTTGTTTTCCACAGCTAGTCCTAGGGACAGCCATCCTCTGCACTAAGACAGACAACAACTGCAGGATGAACCATTTCCTTCAACAGTTGCATGAGGCCCCTTGGCTGTGAGTTACTATTTTCTGCAGAAAGGCACCACTGAAGTAACCAGACAGTGCAGAACCACACTAATGGCACCTTGTGGCAGAGAAATGCAGGGGGTCAGAAGGAGAAATGCTGACACTGGGGCTATCACATGGAAAGAAACCAAAAAACTCAACACAGCTCTCTGATAACCACTCCACCAGAAGATCTGCAGTTTTAAGGCCTTGAAGTACCACTGTAATAATGAAAATTAGTAATTCATTTTATATACACTGCAAAAAGCAACCTTCTGTTCTTCTGTTCTTCCAGAAAGTTATTTTCATATAGACCACATAGAAAGAGTTAGAGAAGCATGACCACAGATTCTAATAATGGATTTCTAATAGTGATTAGAACTATCAAAACACATTTCTAATGGTTCCTAACCTGTACTGGAAACTCTAACAAGTTAGCAAACATTTTTATTAGACTTCATAATTAATAAGAAATTTGGAAGCGATATAGTTCCATGGAAATGTACTAGCTAGGGTGAGCAAAGAGTGATTGTTAAAAAAAGCTAAAACCAACCAAAACCACAAACCAAAATCAAGAACAGAATGGAGTAGGAGGATAATGAGAGTGAAAGAAACGGACATAAATAAGAAAGTTGTTAAATTATTCCAAGAGCCTCTAAATTGTTCATGGAATAAAAACTCATGGGTTTGCATGACACATAGCAGGGAAGTCATACTATTTTCATGAACATCAGCTCATAAAATTCAAGCAGTTGTATCTTTACTGTTTGTAGAACAAGGAAATAATTTATATTTTGCTTTATAGATTTATGTTGAGTAGCTGACTGGGGAGATACAGTAATTGCTCTTGGTGTATGCTAGTTATAAGAAAAAACTTTCTATGCAGGAGACAGAGTTTTAGGGACAGTCAGAGAAGACACAAAACCCAAAGAACTTTAACAATATTCATAATCTTTTTGAACTGCTAAAAAATATTTTGATTTCCTATATTTTGTAAAACCCTCCCCAAAAAATCTGTATTAATAAAGAAAAACAGAACAGCTTACAAAGCAAAACAGTTTTATTACCAGAGCTGTTATGCTCCAGGACATGAGAAAGAACAACCTGTGACTGACAGCAGTGACACTGCTTAATGTGCTACTGGAAACATCACTGAAATGTGGCTAAATACAAAAAATAACTAAAAATTACACTTATTTTCCCAATGTTGACAGATACTTAGGTCATAGTATTTGCAACCAAATAAAGTGACTTATTGAAGAACAAACTCAATGCATCAACTCAAAGAGCAGCATGGCACTTTGTTTTTGCTACAATCCAGTAGAAATATGGAAATACAGAGAAATATTTTAAAATATTTTCTGTTTTAAAATACTTAAAACTTGTATTCCTTGGAGCACTGTATTTTTGTGGCTCTATGCTATCCAATCTTCTCATAATGTCATTCCTTAAAATGCAAGCTAAAGATTGGTTCTGAAGACTAGTAGCTCCTCTCACTCTAAAACATAAATGGTGCTGAGTCATCCTCACTAGATAAACAAATATTTATGTAACATTTAGAGTTGGCTTTTTTTTTTCCTCAGCTGAAGAAAACATAAAGTTTCTGAAGCCAAGCTACCTTGGAATTCAGGAAACAGCTTTTCTAACTGAATTTTGTCATTGCTGCAGCAGAACAACCTAAAGCACTTGACTATTACTCATTTAAAGGGACTTTTCCCAATTAGCAGTTGTTTCACTTTTGCTTTCTTCCTCACAGAAAGGACTATGAATTCTGAACATCCATTGTGAAAGAAACTGTGGAATATTGAGAAACTGCTTGGAAGAGGGGCACATACAGAAAATATCTACAAAAGGACTGTTCTGCCATTGGATGCATTTGCTGTCTTATGATTTTACTGGGAACCTGCCTGTTACATTCTTTCCCTGGCCAACCCCTAAGCAAACACACAGAAGCTTAAAGAGGAACTGTCTCTTCATAGAATCATTCCCAATTTTAATCTGGTAGTTTCTATTTGATAAAAGAGATATATTCCTAACAGCATGTAGAAATCTTCAAAAATATTGTTAATTGTGCAACACATTGGAACTCGCATTTGAACAACCTTGCACAAAAAGAAGAAATTAACAATGTCTAGTTTTGGGTAATGCAGGTTTTCTAATTCTAGTAACTTAAAAAAAAATAATCATGAACGATATTTAAAAACAAAACAAATTACTGATTTTCATTTCCCTTCTAGCCATGCTTGACTCTCAGGGTTTGAGGTTCTAAATCTGCAGCCTCAAATATACCCTTAAATAACCTATTGGACTCCTCAGTGGGTAAATTTCAGTATTTGCAGCACAACATTAGTTTTGACTTAATCTGTCCCCAAGGAATGCAAGGGCACTTTATGAGCACATATGCTGCCATACAGAAACATCCTCTGGCTGTGACTTTAGTCTCTACATAACACTGAAATACAGAACAGAAAGGAAGGAGACCAGGAATCCCAATTTGGAAAGGCTTTTGGGCAATTTACATGAAATGTATACATTTAGAATTTATTTTATTAAAAATGAATAAAATGGCAAAACTAATGTATTTTGAAACAAATCCTGAAATTCTACAAAAACTAAGAAGGCTTTTTTGAACCAGAACTACCATCTGAACACTCAAAAATTTATAACAATTGCTTATTGAAAATGAGTATTTTTAGTCAGATTTTTGGACTATGTGGATGCTCTATGCCAGCTTCTAAAACAACATGAAACTTCTCATCCAGAGTCCAAAAAAATGTAGGCAGACCCTAGAAATGTAGCAGAAGCATTTCCGCACACTGATTTCAGTAGCCAAGTTTGTGCAGAAGTGTTTCCACTAGATTCATAGGGTACCTTTTTCAGGCAACACAAACTTCTCACTTTGTAAGCTTTTTGACCTTTTCCAGCTCTTCTATAGGTTGCCACTTCTGATTGATTGTTATCAGCTGGAAGAAATGGAAAATATGAAAGTTAGTAAAATCCCAGGGAGCATTTACTCCACTCTCACACCCCCCCATATCAAACATCAGATTATTGGTGAAGAAGTTCTAGTGGCTTTACATTTTCCTTTCAGAAATATGCAACAGATGACATAATAATTTGTTCAACAAAATCACTTGGACATTAATCAAGTAATAATGCCAAATAATTTTATTTTTCCTTATCCTAACTGCTCTATTAAATTAAGGTTTTTTTCCTTCAGGCTGCAGCACTCAAACATTCTTACTCAAGTCTGTAATTCAGGTAAACAGCACTTCCTCTATACTCCAAGTTTCCACTGTTATCAATGGAATTGAGTAAATGGGTGTTTGGGGTGGGAATGGACATAGAACCACAACCAGAAGTTCAGTATGAATTTAAGATCAGACCTACAGTGTAAGAGCTCAATCCCTATCATTAGGTAATAGGCTGAAGACATAAAGTAGTGAATGAAGCATTTGTTTCCACTTTTAACTAGATATACATCAACTTTACACTTGTTTTCTCAATTCATATTTTGCTAGTTCTTACACA
>JANPWX010000378.1:1610066-1701985 GCA_024734555.1 Trochalopteron elliotii
GGGCCCGCAGCGCCCCCGCGCGGTGCGAGGCGGCAGGCGCAGCGGCTGCAGGTGCCACAGGGACGGAGCGGGATGCGGCCGGGGCCCCTCCCGCCCTCCTGCGCCAATCCTTCTCCCTCCGTGACTGCAGCACCCAAACCTGGCTTCTCCATTTCTCCTTCGGCTTCTTGTCAGCTGCCCAAAGAACAGCGTGTCTAGGCAAACGCCCAGGTGACAAGCGTTTCTGTCTCTTCAGAGCTTGAAAAGGTGCCTACAGTGACCAAAGGAGGAGCCCAGTGTCACCATGTCCCCTTGTGCTGCAGCAAAAGCTCAACCCAGGCCCAGGTTCTCATCGCTCTCATGTTTCACAGCTCCTATCACTTCACAATATCCCTTTCTGAGAAAAACTACCAGGGGCAGGCCTGCAGTGAGAGCAGGCAACTCCTGCACATTGATTTCTCCCCTTGTCTCTTGCCCACTGGAAGGCAGTGAGAGGAAGGAGAGGCTGCCTTTACTGCGTGTTCTGCTTCCTCCCTGCGGCGAGGAGCAGACATGACACGGAGCAATCAGCTCAGCTGGTCCTTCTAGGGAGCAGGGGTGGAAATTAAGCAGCAGCAGTTCACTGTAACAACTTTCAGGTCCAGCAATTTCGATGCAAACTCTCAAACGCTGGAAAGCAAAGCAGACAGTTTTCATGCTTTTCCTCAGCACTGCTGCTGAGAAACCTTTGTGTATTTGGGAAGGTCATGAGCCCTGTCTATTTGTTGCCACCAATAAAGATACAGGATGGTCCTTTCTATAAATCAGTGATGGAAGCCACCAAGCTGTAGGGCAGTTATTTGAACCTGAACCCTTTCCTAGGTTACAACAGCTTCTACTACTGCCTTTTGCCCTCCTCAGTCACCAACTGCCTTGGAACTTCCTTTTGTGATCCATCTCACTATAAATCACACTCAGTCCAGTCCCTAGTGTGCCTGGTATGAGAAATAAGTATTTTTTAATGGGTTTATAACTTCTGAACCTTGGCTAAAATAAGGAACTACCTTTGACAGTGGTGTATTTTGTTCACAAGCATTTTCACTGGGAAAAGGAAAAGATAATAAAAAATAATAAAAGCCTTTCTACTCTATTAAATTAAAATGCACACTTACATACATGTAATACCAATTTCCTTAGAAGTGTCTGTATATTTCAGAAAGGAACGTATAAAATATATTGACAAGGAATGGCTGGGTGGGGAAAATAATTCTGCATTAGCAAACTCCTTTTTCTAAAGAAGAAATTATTATAGTTTGAGTTGGTTACATACTTGTTATCTGCTTACTCAATCCAAATGTTTGTACAGTAAGCAATAACTAACCTAAAATTACTCCCCAAACCCCTGACTTCCAAACCTACACCAAGGAGTTAAGCACTGACAACCCTTTCACTGCCACTATATTTTGAAATCTGTTTGTAAGAAAGTAAGCCTGTAGATAGGCACATATAAAACACCTTAAATTTTATATAGAATGGGACTTCCTCCTATTTAATTTCCTGAAAGCTTTTCTATTTCTTACATATTTGCTTTCTTTTGGAAACTTCACAACAAATTTCAAATTTTCTTAGTATGTAATTTTTGTACTTGAAAGTAGGAAATCTACAGTAACACTAAGCTGTTCCACAGTGTTTTACCTAAGTATCTCTATTACTTGCTTCATCAGATGTAAACCTACCCAAAGTAAAAAAGATTTTAATTTATTATTCATTATTGAAATTGCAGAACTTTTTACAAGTGACACTTTACTGTATTTCACACTCCCTGAACACCACAGTAAGTACAGTATTAAAAAGCAGGAAAGATGCAAACCTTTTCAAAATCTGTAATATATTTAAAAATACTTATTCCACTCCTTTTTAGATTCAAGAGGTTAATTCTTGATTAGAGAATTTTTCATAAAATTCCAAGTCTTTTATGTTTAAAGATGGTTTTACAATCTTCAACGATTTCACAAAATGTTCCTGTTTTACAGCAGTTGCTCTGAGTCCATTCTCTTGCAATGCCAACAAAGCAGCCTTTAAAAGAAAAAAAAAAACAAAAACACCTCCTTATCATGTTTTAAATTGCAAAGAATACTGTACGTATTCTAAAATATTTTACAAGGAACAAAGCATTACTTAAAGTATCTGAAAACATCATTGTATAACTTACAGTTATTTAACAACAGATAAAGATCCAAGTAAGGTTACCATAACTTTTTCATACACTTTTTCTGTCTGGAGTAGACAGTACATCCTTTATTATTTATGTATTTGGATTTTCTTACTACTCTTCTGTCTTTTGTACAGCTCAACTCAAATTCTGGATTTCTCTTCTCATTTTTTTTCTCTCTAGCCTTGACAGTACCTGCTAATTTCACCTTGTAGCACAAAGAATGCAATTCATCTAGATGTGAGCATGGATTAGAGAGGGCTACACAAAACAAAGGGTAAATACAGTTCTTTAACTTCTGGTAAATTATCACAGACAGACCTCATTCTTATTTGGGTCTTTTATTTAAAGAATTAACCTTGTTCAGTTCTTCTGTTTTAATAATTTTCTTTAGATTTTCAGTGCAAACTGAGAAAGAACCTGTACTAGAGATGGCTTAGTAACACCTATGAGTTACCTCTCTTTTTTTCATTAAAAAACGTTGTTTAGAGTTTATTTCACAGATGAATCAGGAACATTTCTTACCTCCTTGCACAGATTTTCAATATCAGCTCCAGAGAAGAGGTCTGTTAGGACTGCCACATCTTGTAATGACACATCAGTATCTAATGGAATTTTTTCGGTGCAGATTTTCAAAATGGAAAGTCTTCCCTGTAAATTGGTGCATATTATGCAAGAAAACCAAACCAAACAAACCAAAAATTAATCTTCCTCCAAAGCAGTACCAAATTTGAAATTAGAAATTGAAATTAAAAGGAAAAATCCAGAAAAGTACTAAAACTACCTGGTTTTGGTGGAAGAATAAAATGCTGTTAATGGAGATAATGCACTTCTGGTTGTCTCACATATAAGGTCTGTTATTCACAGTCACTCCTTGCTTCATGAAAACACAGTATTTTAGGCTGAATAGGAGTGATTTGACATGCTTTGGGTCACCTTTTTTTTTGTGAAGCTCAGGACAAATAGCTACACTCGCCTTAGGAACAGTACACAGAAATTATTTGAAACAAGGAGAGACAACTTATTTTGGTATTTCCTGACTTGTAGCTTGATTTTGTAAATACACATTTTCTCTATTTTCCATATGCAATACTATACCTACCTACACAAGAGTTGAAATGGTTTTGGTGTTTAAAATACAAGTATCTTTCTTTTAAATTTTTTTCATTGTACCTTGAATTTGGTGACTGATCTCCAGTGAAACACCCAACACTTGTTAAGTTGTTACAGAAATATGCCCCCTTTGCTCTTAAAGTATGCTGGCAATTAATCCCTCTCCCTTTAGAGCCACGTATGGATGTGAAATACCTTCATATCTGGAGGTGGAATATAGATCATCTTGTCCAGCCTTCCAGGACGGAGTAAGGCATCATCCAGCATATCTGGTCTATTTGTTGCAGCAACTACCATGAAATCTTTGTTCAAAGTTTCCTGAAACTCTAGCTGAGTAAGAGATCATGTAAACAAATTAGTGCAACATGGTTGAGATAGATATTATCAAAAGATATTAGTTAACTACTAATGAGAAGAGGGGAAGGGCAAAAAGATAATGTAATTTCACATGTAGTTATTTTCCCTTCAATATTAGTGTATTTCTTGAGGTAAAAATTTGCCTTAGTGCAGGGCAGATTACGTGACAAAGAAGAAATACAGTTAGTATCTGCCTTGGCAATAAATAAAGACTTTTCTTTGACCAGATTGTAACAAAGAACTTTTCATACGCAAAAAGTTCAGTGTCCTATAATTCTGGAACTGTTTTATTATTCCCCCAGAGAGTATCATCATAAGAAGAAATTTATATACAAAAAAGCTAAATATTAAATGTTGTGAACAATTCACTGACAAGTGAAGGTACAAGTTTTTGTTTAAACAACTAACTGATCATAACTGTGCTGCTTTTGTATGCACTATGTGTGAGACCTGCAAATGAAGTAGGGGAAGTACTTACAAAAGGTAAGCTCAGGGAGGAAATTGTTTAAGAGTAAAAATTGCACAATCAATCTAAAAATTACTTTGGCATCAAGAAGAGGATTTTTGTGACAGAAGGTGAACACCCAATTAGTAATGCTCATTAACCTGTAGAGGTATTTTATTCAAACAAAGCCTCACTAAGGAACAGTGTATGTAAAAACAATCAGCAGCCTATATAGAGCATCTTCTAAAAACCAGTGATTATGACAGAGTAAAAGAGCTTCTTGCATGTTTTTAAGTTTGAGGATTTTAAGTTTAATATGTGAATGCCAACAACTAAAATTTTTGAAACAACTGGACAACACTTCTCATTCTTTCTATTCAGAAAAGGGAGCATAAATACCTTTCTTTCCTCATCACTTTGTTCTTGGCACTGAGCCTCCAGCTGTAGTTTGCCTCCTCTTCTTTCTGTAACTTTCAGTCCAATCCCATCCACTTCATTGAGGAGAACAGAAAGAACCCTCTCTGAGACACCATGGCCAGTCCTGCAGTGTGCCCGAGATCCCAGGATAGAATCAATCTCATCTAGGAATATTATTGCTGGAGTATTTGCTCTTGCTTGGCGGAAAACCTTTTCAACAAATGTTAATAAAATAAAACATTAATGCCTGAATTCTATCAGGTAAGGTGAAAAAAGAATCCCACTTAGATATACTCTGTATTTTAGTTAACTTTAAAGGTACATTTGTAATGATTCTTAAGAGAGCTGTTCTGGCTTACATTTACTATTGGCAAATTCTGCTTCTTATTTATATTTCCAAATGAACTGAAAGCAAAAGGCTACATACACATCCAAAGTTTAACACTGGTATAATATTAGGGATAGATTCTCACTATATCTACATGTGAATCTGTAAGCCACTTCTACTTTATGATCAGATGAGAGCTCTATCATCTTTTCAACAACAAAATTTAGGTCTAACTAATAACTTCACAAAAATCAAGCAAAAATAGACTACAGAACCTTACACAAATTAAAAACTGTACCTGAGACAAAATCTTCTCTGAATCTCCCAGGTAAGGTGAGAACAGGTCAGCACCACTGACAGAGAGAAAGGAACAGTGACAACTGGTGGCCACAGCCTTCACCAGTGTGGTCTTGGCACACCCAGATGGTCCATAGAGAAGAATTCCCTTGGGATGAGACAGGCCCATCCTGGCAAATGCCTCAGGAAATTTCATAGGCCACTCAATACTCTGTCAATACAGAAAAAAGGGATGAAACTCTCAGTAACAAGCAATCAATAAAACTGCCAAATATATAATTTCCTCTCCTTGATACAAACATTAATTGGAAATCAGAGAATACTGATCTAGTCTTTCTTCATATAAAGCCCCCTGCTTAATTTTTCCATTTGAAAGAGAACTAAAAGCAATCCTGAAGAGATAACAGCCAAGAGCCATCCCTGGATAAATATTCAGGAATGGACAAATTATCTGGCTACAAGTTAACTACTTTTCAGCTACTAAAACCATGCCTATTTTCCCATGATATTATTGTGTTTGGTGGGGGTACCTTGTGATTGCAAGATTTCTAACTCAAGCATTGTAATAACACTGTAATAATGATTAAAATACAATTTATAATTAGGCAATTTGCAAGAGAAATAATTTTCATAATGCAGTGTACAAAATACCCTGGAGCACATATTAGAAATTAGCCATTTATCTAAATCAGTTTAATACAATACCTGTTTTAACTTTAATTTCACATCTTCAAGACCACCAATTTGCTCCCAAGTCACAGGTTTACACTCTGTTAGTCCAACTGCACTTCGAAAAGAGGACGGTTGAATTTTTTTAAAAGCTTCCAGGAAATCTCCCATGTTAATCATGATTTCAGTTTCAGCTGAATCCTGAAAAAAATACCCAGATAGAGCATATTAACAAGAGTTTATTGCAATATTTAAATACTGCATTAATATGCAAAGCACTTCACATAAGGCTAAATACAATGAATAAGGAAGTAAATTCCTGACCTAATGAGCTTAAACACTGCAGACACAGAAATGAAAAGTAAAGTAAAATATAGCCTCTTTAACAGCAAGATTTTACACAGGAAAATACCAGTTTTAACAGAAATTAATGTTTCAGAGAAAACTACTATTCCCTAAATTATAGCTCCATTAGGCAGTGATCTGCTAAATCAAATAGTTGCTTTCAGGGTTAACACACATCACATCCTACAATCTCATGAATAGAAATAAAAAAGTTGCAAAATCCATTTTCACTACACTCTGAAGAATGTGCTACATTTTATCTCAGGCTATCAAATGCCACTATTAAACCACAAGATGCAGTAACAGAACTAAGGTGAGAATAGAAAGGACGAGCAAAAATAACATATTTATATTTATAGTATGTGTGGTGTGAGCCTTCAACTTGTTGAGCTTTTCAAAATGAAGAATTAATGAGGAAAGGGTAGTACAAATATTACTGACACTGCTCTTGAGTGATTTGCAAGCATACCAAAGAGCTGTGGGACACAGCCTGCATAGCAGCTTCTCTGCAGAGTGCTGTAAGGTCAGCTCCAACATACCCAGTGGTCATTTCTGCCAGCTTAGCCAAATCAACCTCGGCAGAAATGGGCATATCAGACGTCAGCAACTGCAGGATGGATCTTCTCTGGGTAACTGTTGGGGTCCCAATAATAACCTAAACCAAACAGAATAAACAAGTATTTTATGTAGATAATTTGCCATGCTCATTTATTTTATAGACCTAGGCAAGCAATTTTGACTCTGCTTTATATTGGCTACTGAAAATTTATATATACTTATATCCCCACTAAGGAGTCTTACAGGAAACCTATTACCAGCACTATACAAATGACAAATATTTAAAATACCATTTACTTTCCAAGTGAACAGTGTTTGTATAAAGAGTTGCTCATAAGACACTATCAGATAGTGTTTATCAAGTCCCATAATACTGAAATAATAATTTCCTTACATCACAACCACTAAATTAGACTAATATGATAGGAAAAAATAAACGAGATAAACATTCATACTTTACTGAAAACCTAGTAAAACATCATAATAAAAATGCATCTCAACAATCTATAAATCCTAGCAAAAAATTAAAATTATAATTATGAAAGCATGAAAGAACTTGATTAAACTGGTGACTAAAAGGAGTGGATTTAGCCAGGAAAATAAACAATACAAGCACCCTGTGTTGCATCATTGCATATGTTTTGCTTCTTCAGACTACTAAGCTAAGGGAGGTTTTCCAGAGTAGACCCAACCTCTGTTACTGAAACCTGAATAGAAGTTTTGACACAACAGGTTGCTAGTTCTCTGTCACAATAAATTTTAAAGGAGAAATTAAATCTTCAATCACAAATCTTCAATCCAGGATTTAAATGGAAAAAATCCAATCCTGTAAAGCTAAGCATCTGGAAGCAAACAAATCCCCTCAATATCAGGTCAATGTCTTTATGACAAAGCAAAAAGACTCTTTCCATCCATTTACAAGTATATGGAGCTCTCAGTGTTCTGAGTAAAAAAAACCCCAAACCATACCCAAGTTGCTGCAAACTAAAGACAGAAACAGGACTCCTGTCCCAAACCTGTAGAATCCCACTATACAACATGACTAGAAGACATTTAAAAACACTATGAACAGCCTCCTTCCACCTCAGTAAGTAAAGAAAAATGTGAGAGTATGAGTAACAGGGTTTATTTACCTCTCTGTCAAATCTGCCGGGTCTTCTCAGTGCAGGGTCCAAGGCATCAGGCCTGTTTGTTGCTGCCACAATGACCATCTTACCCTCACTGCCTACACCATCCAGCAGCGTCAGCAACTGGGCAACAATACGATCTTCAGGAGCATTGCTTGAACCTCCTCGCTTCGGGCACAGGGAATCAATCTCATCAAAAAACAGAATGGTTGGGCCCTCGTTTGACATCTCTCTGCCCTTTTCAAAGACTCTTCGCAAATTCTCTTCACCTTCTCCTGGCCTTGAACCATGGAGGGCTGGGCCACTGACGCCGAACAGATATGCACCCAGATCTTTTGCTACTGCCTTTACCATTAGAGTTTTCCCTACACCTGGGGGCCCAATTAATAGCACTCCATTAGGGACAGAAAGACCCAACTTCTTGAAAGTTTTGGGAAAGCGAAAAGGCAGATCAATCATTTCTTTCAAAGACTTCTCCACATCATCCAGTCCTGCAACTGAAGTTTTTGCAGTGTCTTCTGATAGATGCCTGTACCATTCTAAAGTGATTACCTCCTTAATTTTTATGCTTGTTTGGGGAGTTATCAATCCAGCTCCCTCCTCCAAAGGAGATGCAGACAGTATTTCAATATACACCACGGGATTTTCGGGACTTGGGGCAACAGTAACAACGTAATGAGGCGAAACGTACACATTTCTTAGCAGCTCTCTGATTATCTCCTGCAACAGCGCTCTGGGAGTGGACCTTTTCAGCGCGGCGCTCTTGAGGACCACTCTGGCAGTGGCTGTTCGCAGCTGTCCGTAGGGCAGCAGCCTCAGCCCGTCCATGCTCAGCGAGAGGCCGCGCAGGTGCCGCTCCGACAGCCCCGCGGTGCTGCAGGTGAGGTCGGCCTGCAGGTACCCGTCCGCTAGGTCATGCCGGGGCCACGCCGTGCACACACAGCAGCCGCCGGGCACGGAGATCCTCAGCGGGGCGCCGATCCTGGCTCCCAGGAAGGAGAGAGCGGCAGGTCCCAACCGGCACCGCTGGGTGCCCTCATCCCCCGGGTCCAGCGGGAGCAGCTTTAAGACTGCCGCCTCCATTGCTGCCTCCGCCAGGGAGGGCAGCAACCCCCCTGCTCTGCGCGGGTCCGTCGGCTCCTTACTCACCGCGCCTCGCTCTCCCGCGGGGCTCCCGCTCCGCCGCCGCCCGGCGCACCGCGGCCGCCCGGCACTGCGGACCCCCGAGCAGGGAGCGGACGGGCCGGAGAGGAGCGGAGCCGCTCCCGCGCTGACAGGCGGCCCCGCGCATGCGCCACAGCGGAGCACGCGCACTGCGCCCGTCCTCAGCCCCACAGTCACCGGGTGAATTCGGTCGGAATTGAGCTCCGAGATGATCGAGTACAGCCTATGTCCTGTAACACCACCCTGTCAATCTGACTGTGCCACTCAGTGCTACGTCCAGTCTCTCCCCAAACACAGCCAGGGACGGTGATTCCTGGGTAGTTAATTCAATATCTAATCGCCCTTCCTGTGAAGATTTTTTTTTTCCTAATGTTCATCCTAAACTTCCCCTGGTGCAGTTTGGGACTGTGGCCTCTGGTCCTGTCTGGGAGAAGAGGCCAAGCCTCACCTGGCTACAGCCTCCTTTCAGGGAGTTATAGAGAGCGATAAGGTCCTGCGTTAATGTCATCCTTTTCTCCAGGCTGAGCCCTCCATGCTCCCTCAGCCATTCCTCACAGGACTGGTGCTCCAGGCCCTTCACCATCTTTGTTGGCACTCTTTGGACCTGCTCCAGTCCCTCAATGTCCTTCCTGATTTGGAGGGCCCAGAACTGGCCACAGTACTCGATGTCTGCCACCTCCCTCATGCCCTGCCCAGGCACTGCCCTGGGCCTTCCCTTTTGAAGGGCTGTCAAAGCAATGCCTGTGAGGTGAGCGCTGTGTCCTGGAGACTCTTACACCCTCATCCCACAGACTAAATGCACTCACCCTCTTTCTAATATTCATCTGGCTTGTTCTCCACAGAGCTGGTCATACAGGGCCTGTTTGCCACCCTCATTTCTTTGCCCTCTTTTTGTCTCCTCAGCGCTGCCTGGTTGTTCAGTGCTTCTTAAACATGTTCCCAAATATCGAGCTTCCCTATTCCTGTGCCCCTGCCAGTGCTTCCCTCTGCTCCTTTGTCACCAGCAGTCATGGTTGAATTAGCTGTGGGTGCTGGTTAAAAAAAGATGTGGGGAGCCACACCACTGGCTTGAGAAGCTGCTGATGCAAGTAATTAAGACACAGATATTCATTCAACATTTGGTACAACTATTGCAATATGTTGCTCTGACAAGTGCTTAGTCAGCATTTAAGAAAAGTTTTGGTCCCTCACCTTCTTAGATTCTTCCATGAATTTGTGGTATTTTTATAAAAACTTACCAGGACATCTGTCAGCGTTGTGGGCAATAAGGTAAAATGTAGTATGTGCATAGTTTTATTCTTGAAAGTAGCTTTGTTTTAAATAAAGTCACACATGTGCTGAATACACACAGACTTTGAGACCACAGACATACAAGAACTGAGATCTCAAATGCTCGATGCTAGTCAGACACAGTTAAATTCCCAGAAAACCCAGACAGGTTTACAGCACAGCTACAGTCTGTCCTGCACTGTATTCTGAAGACCTCAGGAGGGGCAGTGTAAGAAAACCTTTGTGATGGTGTTCTGGTTAATCACATTCCTTATTGAACCAAGGCTGTGCCCAAAATATTTCAGTAAGTCATGAAAGAAAAAATGTTAAGAGAACCAGTTCATAATAATTCTGAATGCTGAATAGGAACTCACAAGAATTTTGTAGGGCTGTGTGGTGTGAAAACCAGCAAACCTGCTCTTTAAGCCTAATTATGTGCAAAAGGGCCTGTAATACATTTCCTTTCCATTCATGACCAAATTTTCTCATTTCAGTGTTTATTTTCTATTCCTCTGCTCCTGGATATCTAGTTAATCTTTCCTTTCACAGCACAGTACTGTACAGCACACATATGCAAATGTTTATATGGAATATGCTTATATGGAATATATAGACTTAGCAGGTATTTGGTGTAGGACATACTAATGTCTGTCCAGAGAATGTACAGACAAAAGGTTGTAAGGAGCTTTCATTCCAAGAAGGCGAATGTATTTTCAAGCCAGTGTCTTATAAACATATTCTCTTGTTTTATTTCTTTCCATCAAAGGTTCTCATAAATACGAGTGCCCTCAAGTACATACTCGATTAAACAAAAAACATACTCTGTTTAAAATGGCAGATTTGTGTTTCTGAGTTTCAAACTGTAAGTGGTAGACCCTCTGCTTGGTTTTAGAAAGTTGTGTTTAGGAAGGAAAAGTATGGAAAATTGAATATTTGCAATTAGCTCTGTGGTTTATATTCATATATAGTGGTTCCTTCTAACAGACTTATTGTAACATCTGGAAATTCTGATTTCTTATGAGAAGGAAAACACCTCCAAATCTAATCTTAAGTAATAAAGTGACAAAAGTTGGTGTCCAATATAAAAAATTCTGCTATTGTTGCTTGATGAGCACATTTCAGTAAATTTTAACTTAAACTTCTTTAAGTTTTTACTGTATTTTATTGCTGTAATACTGATTATTTTACTTTAAGACACTGATAGTTGAGTTCTTTTTAGTATAGTGAAGTGAAGCCCCCAAAAAACTAGTATGTCCTATTGAAAGAGCACAGGATTGGCTTTTTTTGAACAAATTGTGGAATCACATATATATTATTTATATATTTTCTTAGAAAACTTTGCTGAGTGACATTGCCCTCATTTCAAATGGCTACTTTTTAGTAGCCATGCTCCTGAATAATTTACAGACCACAACATTTATGGAAACAAAGTGGCAAAAAATATTCCACCAAGAATCTAGTTTAAATTGACAAAAAAACTGAAAGTAATGTTTTAAACAGTTTTCTCACCATTCACTAGATGGCAGCTCATCTTCAAGAATGGCTGTATTTCTCCTTTCAGATCTGATAATTTGGAGGGAGTAGTCATCAGTTCTTGGAGAAATCAAATATTGCCCAGCATTGTCTTCACTCCATTTCTAATACGAAACTGAAAAACCAGAACAGTGAGTGTTCAGATGATTTTCAGCTTTGTTACTTTTTCTTGTTGAACTTGTTGCTCTCTGTTTCTGGGGAAGAATGTTCCTTTTTTTTTTTTTTTTTTCATATTTAGTGCACCAGACTAACTTCTTTTAAAGGAGAACATACAATTATTAAAGGTTCTAAAAAAGAGAACAATATTTCTTCTTTTTTTCCCTTAATATATGTATTGGGTGTTAGTGGACTTTATGTTCAAAATTCCCAACTATTATAACTCATGAAATAAAATAATTTTATTTTGTTACAACAATTCCCTGCATAGAAAGTAAATAAAATATTAAGCAGATTCTTTTTTTAGTAGGTTTTACCCTATCTATTACTGGAATGGAAATTTTCATATTAAATTGACAAGTTAACTCTGTTTTTTAACATAGTCTTTTTTCATGGTAGATGGATTTGAAGAAGTGGTCTGATTGTTTATTAATCAAGTAAGGACAGTTCAAAGTGAGTAGCTGGCATGTGTATGCTTTAGGGCAGGATTTCAGTATTTGTGGAGGTCCTTTGACTAAGTATAAATGCTGTATTACACTTAGGCCAGATATTGCACATTTCAAACACCAGGCTTTATTATAACAAAACCTCATAAATAAATAGTAGAGACATGCTTAGAAAAGGAGTGGAAAGAGCTTTTGTATGTCTGCATGTCTTTCTGGGAGGGCCACCCTCAATGTGTTTACTTAATTTTCTAGTGAGCATCCAGTCTTGTATCTTTACATGGAAAAAGTTCCCATTGCAGTCAGGAATTTTGGATGGGCAAGGCCCAGGGGATGGGTTAGGCCCAGGCCTTACAGTGTGGAAAATCTCTGCCTGCTGACAGAATTTTTGGTGAAATTCCTGCACTTTAGGTGGACACCACTGATGGTGCATCTCTTCCAGAAGTCATTGCCATCATGGCAGATGCATCAGGAAGAATGTGTGCCTGCACCTGGAGCCTTCCAGTGGGAACTCACTTGTCTTAAGTTGCCAAGGAAAGGATTTTATGCTAAGACTCTACATTTCTTTGGGAGTGACTGGAGTCCCAACAGCACATTCCCTTCTCTTGGAACTTGGGGGTGAAAGATTTTCAAAGAAGGGAGAATGGACAGATGCAGATAATTTAACGGGATACAGTTTTCAATTTGTCAATATTTGTCTTCAGCACCTTTTGACTACTGCTTAGGGATGCTTGGTTATCTGTTTCAGCAAAATATGTAATCCAGTGGTTCAGTAAATCTTCTTTTGGATATGGAATAGTGAGATCCTTGTGTGGTGTTCAGTATAGGAATGAGAGTAGTTTGGTTGAGAATTAGAGAAGGGCCATACAAACCTGAGGGACTTAGCAGCAAAATGGCATATTAAATTCAATATACAGCTATGAGAACAAAGGGGAACAAAGGGAAGAGCAGTCAGAGGGAAGGATCACTTTTATAGCATCCAGATACATGATTCCATGGAAATGTCAGCTCAGTGCTTGATGTGCAAAAAGCAATTCAACTGTTAGCCTTAATTTAAAAAGGAATCAAGAATATAACAAAAACTGTCTCAGTGCCATGGTGTTTGTGGTATCCCTGTACTTCAGATATTGTGTGTGCTTCAGATCTCCTGCCCTCAAAAATATGTGTTAGAACTGGGAAAGGTTCAGAGAAGGCAGCAAGAATTATCAAAGGTACAGGATGGTTACAGTCCCAAGAAATGACTAGAAGTAGGTTATGTCTCCTCAAGACAGGAGAAAAACTTTGAGGTGATTGTGGAAGAGGTTTGAAAAACTGTAATTTGTATCAGAAATACCTGTTTTAAAGGTCTCTTCCAATACCAGAACAACTGATGCTACTCAGACCTCTGTTCAAAACAAAGAAAAAAGGTAATCCATCACATGGTGGGTAGTAGATCTGTAGAAGTTCATGGAAGGATGCTGTGGATGCAGAATTGTGTGTTGGTGCAAGAGGAAACTGGAGAGTACTTATCAAAGGATGTTGTTCATGAGAGTTCTCAGGATTGAGGTATTTGTGAGAAGACAGCTCAGGGGGGATTGCTGAAGAGCCAGACTCCTGATGGTGTCAGAAACTTCTGCAAACTGGACTTACTGGAAACCAGGAGTGTGTGAGGATGGAAGTGTCACACATGCTTACTCTTTCTATGTATTTCTTAGCACTGCTCTAAGTTTTCACTTTTTAATGCACATTCTTAAAGCATCACACACTTGTTTCTTAAATTATGCTAAGACAGCAAAATAAAGGTCAGGGACCTTGGAATAGGTTCCATGAGGGTAGTATGAAGTAGGAGAGATAGTATGAAGGGAAAAGCAGGGATCCTTAGAAGACAAGCCTGCAATTTCTCTGTCCTTACAGTGATGCATGTATTACTTATGGAAATGTGAAATGATTCTACAAATACTTTTGAGCTGTTGTATGTCAGAATAACTGTGTGTTTTATCCATATTTGTGCACATCTCTTATGCTTTAACTGGAGAGGTATTTTTGAAACTTTGGAGAGACAGCCAGTCCAGCTGTTGGTAAGAGGAATTGTCTTTGAGGAGTATAATAATTTTAGTCTCTGCCTTTGGGAGGAGTCCTATGTCTTCAGCTTTCCTCTTTCCTAAAACAAATATCTTGGAACATAGTCATGCCCAAATATTGACATGTCTTCCCTTGTCATCATCCCTTAATTAGATGAATTATTCTAAACTTGTATGAATTTTCACTTCAGTGTCTGTGTTTTTGCATTTCTATTTTCAAGCTGCCTTGTCTCGTCTCTCAAGGTTTTAAAATATTTAAGGCTACTGGAACGAGTTGTCCTTTGTACTTCCCACTCCAATCTTTGATGACTGATCTTACTGGTGTGAAACTGTTATGACTTAACAAAGGGAATAGGAATGATTTCTACATTGTCAGAAGAGTTCCATACCTCAGAAAACATTACAATGCAAAATATGTCACAGCATGAGATCTTGTCTTGTAACCTACTCACTTTCAGATGCTGGTGGTTAAGTGTTGCCACCCAAATGCTGTCATGAACAAAAATGGAAGAAAACCGTAGCAAGAATTTTGAGTGATTGACTTCCTTAGCTTCTGACTGTGGAAGTTGGAAGATGTTTTGATTTTTTTTTTTTTTCTAACAAGAAGAGATTGAAGATTCACACAGAAATAATGACTTAAGTCATATTTCTAGAGTTCTAGGTGTGATATAAAATTCCTTAGACTGGGCCTGAATGGAAAAGTGTACAATTATTGATCGTGCTGCTCCATCTTTAATGTCATTTTTCCCATTTCTTCTCTTTCAAAAGGTATCAACAATGCCAGTTCCTCAGTACTTGGGTTATATTGCTTAAAAGTAATTCCCTGTTACCTTGGCTAATGTTGTGGAAATTGAATTGAATTTATTAGCTACCAAAGAAATGGAAACAAATGTTTAGGTTTGTAAACCAACGTTGTCAGTGGATATAGAAAATATATTTAAGGCATTGGGAATTACATGAATTCTATGTGTTTATTTTTCTGGCCTTCAAGAGGGCGAAGCTGAACCTGGAGAAGGATGTTCTCAAGATCAAATGAGCTGCATGAATGAATAACTTGGAGGCATTGATGATTGTAAGGCATGAAGCTTGCAATTACTTTGAATTTGCATCAGTGTTTAGGTGTTACCAAGGGCCACTCCTGTTCTTTTGTAAGAACTGTAGCAATGTATTACTTTGAAAAATTGCAGTGGGGATTTATTTTTCCTAATAAGGGAGTATTCTTTTCCTTTCATTTTTCCTGGTGGGAGGAAACTCATTACAAACTCATTCTGTTTATAATGAGATCAACTTAGTGCTGTGATGCAGATGTTGTAATTAGACTTTGATCTTAGCTCAAGTAGCTTTTTTCATTCAAGTAACCAAGCAACATTCTTCTGATGGTGTCTGTTTGGGGACCTTGCCTTGTGCTTTAGGGAGCTGGCTGGCTAAAACTGTGCAACTAAAGATGGTTTGATTCAGATACCTTCATTGTTGTTTTAAAATTTCAGCCTAACTATGTATTCAGGTAGGCATGGGGTTAGCAGAACTGAAAAAGGGGCAGGCTAGAAGTATTTGCTATAGAAATACCTTATCTGCAAAGGTTTAAACCTTTTTAACTGTGCACTTAATAGTCCCATTGAAGTATTGAGTCAGAAGCTTAAGAATGCTCTTCCAAATTCATGCTACATGGATCACTGACAGTGAAAACTTGCACTGCTTGTGCAAACAGAAATAGAGACTGATTTTTGTGTTTCAACCTATCAAGCCAACAAGGTGACCATAGGCATAGTTTGTTACATCACCCAAACTGATGGGGCAGCTTGAAAAGCACTATGAACATCAGTAGCCTGAAGGAAATGTTGTTTTTCCAAAAATCTTTTCCCAAAGGAGGTTCTTGTCAAGTATAACTTCATTGTAATTGAAAATGATGATTAAAATTTGTGGAAGATTAAAGTGACTAACTAAAAAATAATAAAGCTGCTTGTCAAATTGAATCTTGTTAATGGTAAACAGCTGTTTGTTGTTGTGGTGAATGTAGGTCTGTGAAGCAATATCACTGAAATAATTAACCTGTTGAGTTTGGTGGAGTTGCATCCAGTCACAGCAGATTGAATTACGACTTCAAGTGTCCTTGTTGTATTTGATGATTAGCAGAGTATGAATGTTTTCCTTTCTAAAATGCAGTTGGATAAAATTTAGTTCTTTTTTCATAAAAGCGTGCCTTGAAAAGTGGGGTTATTGAAATTGTCAATGCATCAATTAAACCATCTTTGCTATCTTTCTTCAATAAGATGGATTTTTTACTTAGGAAATTCTTGTTGGTCTGCAATTCCAAGAAAGAAACTCTACAACATCTGAATTATTCTCTAAGGAAACTTTCAACTTTTTCCCATTTTAGGAGTTCTACAAAATCAGAACTTCTGAAATAAATTAGAAATTAAACTTAGCTTTCACATGAATCACATTTTAGACACCAGAACAGTCATCTGATGAAGCAAGATGTTATAATCAGTTATAACTGAGTATACTGTTAGTCACTTTTAGTGCAAATGTCCAGGAAGTGTCCTTAAAACATGTTAAGTCATGTGAATTGTGACTAGGGAATTAAACTCATGAGACATATGATGGTTTTCTCCCATAGACCTACAAGACTGAAAGTGGCTACTGATTAAATATATCTAAAGATGAATTCTTCTGAAGACCAATCCTTTCCCTCTGAATGTAGATCTGCTTCTTGAACAAATGCTTTCATAAACCTAAAGAGTCTGTTTTGGTTTTTAAAATCTGTTATGAAATTAAACATCTCAATAGAAACACTTTTCCTCAAATCATGCAGTGTGTTTTACCCACAGTGCTTTGATTCTTAGCTTTTTTGACTTTATTTTCTCAGCCTTTTTTCAAACCAGCTGCTAGAGGTTGTGCTATTTTTAAGGTCTTCATTTTCACTGAAGAAAGCTAGAGATCAGGCTGCATCTCTTCAAAGCTCTAATTCACTTCATTGAAACCCAAAGCTACATAAGCCATAGTTGTTTCCTACAAGTTTAATGAGAATAAGAGGTTCAGTAACAGCTTGCTTGTAGATTGGAACCAGCCATTGCCTGTATTACCTTTACCACTGCTAGCAAGAGGCTGAGAATTAAAGTCCAAATTTGTAGAATTCTGTTTGCTCCACTGCATGTAGACAGCTTTTTTCTTAGAAGTAGCTCAATAGGGGATCAGTTATCTCCCAGGGAATTAATTTGAAAAATCCCACTAAATATTGTGGGAGTTGGGTGGGGCCCTGACAGCCAATTTAGGAAAAGCTGTACTTTGCACAGAACAGAATGTAACTGTTCAAAGCATATTTGTGTGAAGCTTGTGGAGTTCTGCTGTGGAAGAATCTCTGTAAAAATTTCTATGTGCATTTGTTCCTCAAATAAGGCTCTGCTGATCAAATTATTTCTCACTTTAAAAATGCATTTTTAATTATTTACCTTGCTAAAGGCTCTGTGCTAGTCTGAGATTTGAAAGCTAGAATGCTTCCAGCTTGTGAAGTCACTAGTAATCACAATTTTCCTTTACAATTTCTATAAATGTGCTCTCTTCCTTCGATTTATTTTTTATCTGAAATACTGCCTTTGCCTTTACAAAAGGAAGTAATTTTGAAAAAAGTGCCAACAGGGAGATTGAAGTGATTAAAGTATTTTCATGTACTTGTTTCTAGAGAGGAGCTGAGGACCTGCTCAATCATGTGACATCTCTCCACTAATATGACACTGATAATAGGAGAGGGGGTGAGTAGCTTGTTGGTACTAAGCTATTGCAAGACTGCCTGCCCAGATGTATGCCCATGTTTTTGTTACACCCAGGTTTGACAAAGTGAGTGGATTAATAGTCTCCCAGCATCAGATTCCCATTGAATACCTGTAGGGGCACTTAAAAAAAAAAAAAAGAAATTACAGTAGTCTGAAATTACAGAGGATAATGCATAGTAGAATCATAAGATAAATCAAATGTATGTCCTAAAAGGAAATGAAAAGGATAAGACANTAGAATCATAAGATAAATCAAATGTATGTCCTAAAAGGAAATGAAAAGGATAAGACAGCTAAAAATAAAATTTTAAAATTGGAATTTACAGCTGTTGTAGCAGTTAAACTAAAGTTATCTTGTAAAATAGTTATAATGGATTTAAATGATTCATAAAGTGTCTTTTTGTATGTTCAAGGGAACCTGTGCAGTTTATGCTGCCCTTTGCAATTCTTTCAACATATGTGCCTTCTGTGCACCTGCTTTGCAGTGACATCTGCTGGGAAAAGCAGGAAGCCTTTATTGTAGTCACAACAGTTTGGAAAGAAAGTTAACCTGAAATAAAATGTAAGTATATTTTTCCAAGCACGTGTATATTTCCCTATGCAACAATCTGGTATCATGAAGAGATGTAAGTAATATGAAGCATTCTAATACTAAATTTTAAATAAAATTCAAATCAGTTACAATGCCAGTTTTTTGTTTCTTATCTACAGCCATTTATATTTGTTGACATATTAAGGAATAATTATAAAATACCCAGAAAACTAATCTGATGACTTAAAATATTTTAATTGCCATACTGAAGTCTCAAAGAAATGCTTTTCCTCCCAAATTTACAGTTGATGTAACCCCTTTTTTAAAAAAAATATATTTTGATTTTTTTTATGAACTAATTTTGATCTGTTTCATATTTATGTAGCTTAACACAGTGCTTTAAACAAAAATCTTCTGTGTTCATGGAAAAGTGGGCATTCAAAGGTAGTTTATAGATGACTGAATAGGCACTGAGTCTTTCTGGTCTGTGGTGTTAGCTTGTGCCAAATTAAAATATTTGAGCAATAGGGAAAAATTTAAGTGATGTAGAAGAGAAACTGTCTGTTTTTTTAGAAGAATTTCAGAAGTGAAAAATGCCATGTTTGGTAGTCAGGCAGTGTGTTGAGATGAGGACAAGAATTTGAATGGTCTCTGTCCTCAAGTAACCTGATGAAATTATGGTGGTATTTTAAATAGTGGAAATGGGTGCTCTAAAGGGGGAAGTGCTGCAGAAGACGAGAGCTATGAATGCTTTGAGGTAACATTATGAAAATACTTTGAATGTGCCTGCTTTCATGTGCTGATGTTGGAGCTTTGCAGATATTTTTCCATCTGATGAAAGAGATCAGTGGCATAACCATGAATGACACCCCAGAGCTGCAGGTTTGGATCATTGAGCAGCTCAGGGCAGACATGTGTTTGTTGCGTGATTTCGCCCCATTAGAGCTTCGCTTCAACTGCCTGAAGGTTCCATGTGGCTCAAGAACCACAAATTGGCCATGTCTACATTATGTGATCATAATGGAGCTTTCTGGACTGTATATAAACAGATAGCTCTAACTTGCTCCAATTTTTAAAACTGCTTGAGATTTTTAACAACTGAGATTGATTTTTCCCCATGTTTTCTCTTGAATGCCTCTGAAAACCAATAAAATACATAACAAACCCCAGCAAGATGTAAGAAAAAAATCAAACTCTTAAGTTACTAGAGGGAAGAAAAAAAGTCTTCTGTCCATTCTTCCCTGTTATTAGGGAATTTGTGGTTTCTCTTCAGTGTGGGCAAATCTGTTGTGCCCATGGTGAGAGACAAAGTAATTGCTCTTGGCAGCAAGACAGGTTGTTAGAAGTTGGGGTCTCAGAGGTGTAGTGTGAACAAACACAAGAGAGTTTTAATCTTAGACAAAATATGTAAAAGTATCAGGTTTGCTGTGGCAGGATAGAGCCCTGTGGAGTGCATGAAATGAAAGCCAGAAACAGTTCTCTGTGCTGCTACACACAGGCAATGTAGATGCTCATGAATTTCATGAGAAGCCACTTAGTCTCCAAAGCCACAACTTCTTTTAGAAAGTTTATTGTTCATTTTAGGAATTCGGCTCTCATAGCTACATTAACAGAGGTTTACACTAACAGTGCCTACTAAATAAAATTATGTTGGCTTGGAACATTTAATTTGACAGGAAACTCAAACAAGCTCCCTTTGTTACAGCTGCAGTGGGATCAGTATTAGTGCACTTATCTTGCATTAGGTAGCTCACCATCATAGAGTATAATATATCTAGCATGATTATTTCAGTGCAAAACTTAAATATTGAGTTGAATTTATGATGTAGACTTCCCTTAGGACCTTTCAATGTATGTGCTGGGGTGCCCTGGATAGGTGGAAACAGCAGCATTTTTTTCTTCTGTTGGAGGCAGGAAAAATACACACATGGAAATACTGAAATTGGTTCTGTCTCTATCTGTGAAGATGCTGAGTAAGTGTTGCAAAGCACCACGAATGACAATCCCACCACAGAGCATCCTTCTGAATGCTGTGTCCTGAAAGAAATACTGCAGCTGGTAAGCTTCCAGGTCAAGGCTTTGTTTAAAGTCACAGTAAAATATTATCACCTGAGAACTGTAAAGTAACACTATGGTACAAATCATGTCAAAACCAAGTTTTCTGACACATCACGTTTAAATTCCCCACGTTTACTTGTGGGGAATTTGAGCCATTGGTTTTGAGAAAGACATTTAATTGGAAAAAAACCCTCAATAAATTAGGGGAAGCCATTTTCTTTGTATTTTTTTTTTTAAGGAAGACAACTGGTTTGAAAAGCTGGGTTGCTTTCCATTTTGTTAATGTATAATGGTAATGTAGAGAGATTGACAGTAATAGATTACTTTGGGAGCAAAAACTTGTTTTAGCAAATGGTTTCTCAAAAAAGGTTATTTTTTATAATAGCTTCAAAGAAAGTAATAAAAATGTAATAGTTATTGGATGTTGGGCTGAGAACTATTATTTTTAAATAAAAAAGATATTGACAACATGCACATTAGGAATGGAAAAAGCCTACTGTAGCCAAAGAGTTCAAAGAATGCTGGACGTGGTTCTTCAAACTTAGAAGGAGCAGTATATTTATTCAAAAATAGGCTTATAGCCTGAATAATTACAGGATTTAGCCCTTTAACCTGCAACTGGGCCATGTGATGAGTGGAAAACTGCTTCTGAGAAATGTCAAGGGCTTTTTTAAATAATAGTGGTAAACTAGTTTGGAAAATATGTGGTATTTGGTATGTTTTTCATAGCAAACTTAAGTTGTGCTCCAAACATTTGGCTGTAGGTTAATTAAATGAGAGGTATTTTTCATGAAAAATGAAAATTCTTAGTCAAATTCTTAGAAAATTCTAAGTCATTTTATAGAATACCTAATGTCCTTAGGTTTACATTCAGAATGAACTCTTTTAATCTCATAGGATGGGATTTTGTGTCTTTAATGGAAATGCCACATAATCCTGAAATATTTTTCATATGCTAGTGCTCACTTATCTTTATGATTAGTGTTGCAGTTTTGCCATAAATTGATAACCAGCTGTAGAGCTAAAAATCTGAAGTGCTCATTGGTGACAATATTGCAGCTAATGACTTAATTTTGAACTATACATTTATTTTGCTAAGCCTAATAACTGTTTAGTTGCATTTTATACTGTTGAGTTATACATTTGTAATTTCAAGAGGTGTTTTCTCAGTTTTAATTTTGAACAAGTTTAGAACACAATTGTGCTGAGAACTAACTTTATGGGACTAAAATCCAAGATCTGTTCATTTATTCAGTTGTCTCTGTGACACTCCCACCCTTGAGCAGAGTGCTTAAGGCACCTCTCATTATCATAGTGTATTGATTTGGTCCTGTGAAGCTACTGTATTTTTCTGTGTTGTCTATAACCCTACCTTATCCTCTTCCAAAAGATAAAACCATTCAGATTTTTTTCAATATATACAGCAATGTAGCTGGTAGTGCTTGGCTTTCCATGTTTAATCCTCTTTTTATATAAACTTATAAGGCAGTTAATGAATTTCTACAAAAAACGAGTCACAAACACAGATGTGTGTGGTACAATGCCCACCTTAGCAAGTACAGTGCAATGGTAAAATAAAAAAAAAAGATTGGAGTTTGGGAAATAATTCACATCCTGCTGCTCTTGTGACAGTCCTCATCTAACCAAACATTTTATATGTGCATCTGGGATTTTTTTTTAACTCAACTTGGGTATTTTAGTGTGCTTTAAACAGGGGGAACTTCTAAAAGGTGCACAGCAAACGGAGAGAGGTATCACCAGTCCTTTTTCAGCTCTCCTTGATTTTCAGTGGCTTACATGTGTAATAGTGAATCATATTTGTGTGGGTTTTATATATAAACTTTTTTAAATAGAGGAGGGTAACACTCAGAGCATTACAGGTCCACGGTATTAAATTTGTAGTCATTAAAGTCTTTATTTTTATTCCTTAAGTCAGATATAAAAATAAAACAACATACCCCATCTTAAGTGATAATTAAGGAGCCCGAGTTTAAACACAAACCAAAATCACTGCTTTTGTCTTGCAGTGATTTATGTGCAACAACGTATCCACAGAGAATTCACAGAAGTCTTAAATTTGTATTAGTGAGTAGAATTTGAAGCTGTTTTTTAGATGGCCCAGTTTCAGAAGCAGACTAAAATTTGGCCTCTTAGTCCCTTGATAGTAACTGTTGTATGGCCAAAGCAGATGGACGGCTTGATGCGCAGCAATTTTTCTTGTCTCTCTGATGTCTTGCCCTTAATCTTTCACCACTTGTACACCACATGCAGCAGACAAAGCATCCATCAAGGCAGTTAGTCATAACCAGATAAGTGAGATCAAAATTCCTGACTTCAGCTCTACTTTATTTGCAAAATTTTTGCGTATAAACAGATGTTGGTGGTTCTTGTTCGAATCTTCTCTTAAAGCACTTTGCCCATCATACTGTAATAAAATCATGCTGTTGTTGTTATTGACACATGCAAGTCACACACTGAGCAGTAATGAAAAGCAGTCCAATCAATTTTGAATTTTGCCTGCTGTCATAATTGTAATTATATTCTTTGCATCATACAAGTGAAATTGGAATAAATAGGATCCTTACTGGGTTGAATATTATAGACAGTTTCTATTCCTGTATTTTTCTTTCTCTTTGAGTGTTTCTCAAACATCTCATCTAACAGATTTGACAGAAATAGCAACACATTCACTTTTTCATTAGCAACAGATTCTCTTATTAAATAGTTTGAAAATTTAATAATACAGAGCTTAGATCCACTATCCTTATATAGCAAATGATGTGGGTAGCTCTCAATCTTCAAAAGCAGTTTTATATGTGAATGTATTTGAACATCTGTCCACATGCATTTGTGGTGTAAGTGCATCTACCCAGTCAAGACAGAATTTTTCTTGCTAACTCTCCTCTTAGTCAGTGCACAAAGATAATGATGGTTTATGATTTTATTAATTTTAACTCTTCTCATCACTTTGCTATCCATCTCAGTAGTGTGACAGGTGTGATAATCTGAGACTGGCTCCCTTTCTGCTGAGTCCTTCTCCTCTAGTGAGATCTGTGTGAAAGCTGAACTGATGCTTGGCTGTTACAATGAGTAGAGATTTCTGTTTCTGCTTCATCCTGGCCCTCTGTGTCCTTCATGGGGTTTGAACAACTTTATATATGGCAATGTGTGTTTAGTGCCTTGCTGGTAAAGGATTCTCTGGGATTCAGAAAGGTAGAACCAAAGCATTGCTGATGTCTTACAATACTTTTTGTAATGCCAACAAGGTAACTGATCATGGACTTGCAGAAATAGTAGTTCAGTTTGCACAATTAAAGTTCAAAATAGGATTTTTTCTTTTCATGAATGGGAATGGATGTAAGATTATGATTTCTGATGTTCAGTATTACTGGTTTAAGGTCATCTTTAGTTTTTAATCAAAGTATCTTAGAAATTTTGGTTTTACAGTGACCTAGAAACAGTGCCAGAACAAAACACTTTTTCTGGAGAAAAGAGATCCTTTGTTCAGTTCACTTGGACATTAGATTTCACATGAAACTGTCCTGCTGCAGTATTGTATGTACAATACTGTTTCATTCAATGATTGCATCAATATCTCTCATAAGACTGAGCTCCTCTGTAATCAGAAAGCAATCAAGTAAATAAAACTGCATCACTGGCAATACCAAAAATTAAGCATTCTTTGCATCTGAAGAAGAGCCTGCTGGAGGTCATGCACATTTTTATTAGGCATTATAATGTAAGAGATACACAGAAACAGTTTTGTATTTGGAAAAGCAGTTCAGCAGTTTCTGCTCACATGGAGGAATCGATACTAAAATAATTTTGACTACATGGGATTTATTTCTTGGCTATCAGTGGTGTACAGCCACTTAAAGATAAAAATTAAACTCAATAGTTTAAAAATTAAACTCGCTAGTCTCACTACAAGATCTTGTACAGATGTGTGCTGCACTTAAGAGTCTTTCAGGATCTTCCTCAGATCTTTTTGTTTCCAAAATTTTCTTTGGAGAGTGACCTGAGATGGTGCCTGGTTCACTTCACCCTAATATGCTCAACATGGGGAAAGAATTCAGTCAAGTAACTGGGCAAAGCTTCCTTTGGACTTGCCTAAAAATCCTCATGCTGAGGGCATATGTTGGATGAAGGGTTATTCATATTAGTTTCCTCAAACATTTGGTTTTTCAAAACAAAAGTAAAGAATTAAACCACAAAAAATAATTTAAATACCTTTAAGACTTTTTCTGTCACGGCTTTCAATTGAGAACCTTAAAATATTAAAGGGTTTGATTATATTGCAATTTTTGAATACATTTTCTAGCATTAAACTTAATTTTTGTTCTTGAAGAGATAGGTCAGCATAACTAAAAATTGCTACCCTTGATCACTTTGTATATGGGTTAAAAGTTTTTCTCCAAAAGGTAAGTAATATTGACAGTTTTGAGTATATTCCTGTAATCATCTCTCATAGATGTTCTGATAGGCTATTCATAATTTTATTTTAGAGTTATTTTGTCTTAAAACACAAATATTTGGAACTTATAGCTCACTCTTCTGACTCTTAAAGTATGCTCAAAAAAGGAAAGCTGAAGTACTGTCCTCTTGATGTCTCAAGCCAGAAACTTTGTACAGTGCCCATTAAAGGGCACCTGGCCTCAAAAGGAAATGAGGAAAGGTGGGAGGATTCAGTCTGTAATTGGACACTGAACTGGTAAAACTTTAATTGTGTTTAAAACTGAAATACTTTGTTCCACTGCTGGTTTGTAATTGCTGTAGATTTTTTCATGTCTCAAACATAACTGGTTGGAGACCTCTAGAGTGCTGGATTCTCTGGGACTCAGGGTGCCCAGAACATGTTCTCAGACTAATCCCAGATGCCAACACCTTCCTGACTTGTCCTGTTTCATACTTGAAAGTCCAAGTTGTTCAGCTGCCTTTAAGTATTCCCATTCTGCAAAAACCTTCAATTCCTTGCTCTTGTGTTAGTAGGACTGTGATTCCTGGTAGCACCAGTGCTGTTTTTTCTGAGAGTTACATAGGAAGGCATTTAACTTGCCCAAAGTTTGGTTGGGTTTGTGTAGGTCAGTTCACTGCCTTTTTTCTCCTCTGTGACTGTAGGGAAGAGCACGATTTTGGGGAGAGACAGAATCCTTGTCCAAATGTGCTTGGTACACAGGATGAAGTGTAGGGGGCAGATCTCCAGCTGAGGATTTGCTCATTGGAATCTTGATGATATACAGACAACTTTGCTGATACTTTTGGGTTTTCTTTGATCCAAATTCTTAGCTCATGAGACATCAACACTTATTTTTCATTTTCACATCAACTGTTATGTTTTCACTCCAACTCCCTGACAGCTTTAGACTGTCTGGTTATGCTATAGGAGGAATGAAAATAACAGCTTTATCATGGACAGAATATCACTGGTACTGTCTCCTACTGCTTTTCCTGTTTCTTTTGGAATGGAGGACCTATTTCAATGGTTTGTAGGAGGTTGATGGGCCCCAGATATCTTTGGGGAATTAATAATAAAACACAGAAAATATAACTTGTCTTGGAAACTTAGGAGAAAGCTGTTTTATTATATGAAAGGGATGCCTTCTCTTGTAAATTTGAATCCTTCTCTCTTGCTGTACTAAAGTAGGTTTGCTCAGAGCTATAGGAGGAATTGCATTTGTAACATAAATTAAAATAGACTGATTTAAAGTGCATGAAGCCTTTTTATAATTTTTACCAGAAAAGGAATGAAAGCTGTTTCTGCATACTTTTAATTTTCTTTTACATGCTGGAACATTATAATTTTATGAGCATTCCTGAAGCTGTATTTTGCATATTGTTACTTTCTAGTAGAAGTTTGGCTGGAAGAAACAGTAGTGTCATTTGGGCTATAAACAGATCAAAGATTTAAGAACGGGTCTGCTGCATCTATTTAATAGGTGTACAGCTAGTTAAAAGCCATAAAACTATTGGAATGAATTAGGTTTTATAGAACTTATTTGAACATATTCCTCACGTTCTGTGGATGAGGAAGTGCTTTTAGTCAGTTATGAGTCCATTCCGTTTAGGAATGGAGCAGAATGGCAAAAAGTCTTTTGGATGTAGTCAGTGCCCCAGGATCACAAGTGCAAAGCAGTCGATGTATCATGTTGCAAAAGGTTATCAATAAATTTGCCAAACTAACCAAGGGAAAAATGGTAGTTTTACTATGAATAAAAAGCTTTCATAGGCAGAAGTCTCACTATTTAGGTAAATTTCTAAAGGTTTGTTTATAATTCCTCTATCTGTAGATGTTCAGCATATATAAAGTATTTCTTAATGATTTAAAGGAACACGGTCTAAAAAACGCTTACTGAAAACTAATTTGCTGAGAAAGTGTTTGCAGGGATGGGAAGTGTAAAGAAGCTTTTGAAGCTTTGAAAATCATACCAGATGAGGAAAATGGAACTTGAGGTGCTGTGATGAGAGGTGCCTGTAAACAGCACTGTGGATAGGCTAAACAGCTTATCTGTTGTGAGCCATTCCAGTAATTAAACTTAACTGTGTCTAAATATGGATCAGTACAGAAGCACTTCATTTAGATATCTCTTCTCAGCACTGTGTTGTTCTGCCTCTCATGAAAAGGAATGGATGGCTTATGCTGAACTATGGATGTCTTGTTCAGGAGCCTAATAATTTCTTGTGTGGAAAAACAAGTTAGATTCACTAGAAACTAAATGCAAGGCTTTGTAAACCACAGTGATGTGTTTACAGGTCATATTCTTGTGAAGCCAGGCACTATTTCACTGCTTAAAAGCTCTCTCCTTTTCCATCTGTAAGACAATAATTTCAGTACCAAATAGGGATCTGTGACTTTGAGTTATCTGGCTCTGTTTTACAGGATGGATGCCTGTTGCTAGTGAGAAGCTGGGTGTTTTAATTGTGCTTATTGGTTCTTTTTGAATGTTGTCTGTCAGGTTTCATGGTGACTTATTTCTTTCAAGGAAGGCAGTCCACAATTCAGGGTCTCCATAAAGGACTGCAACAGGATTGTGCTTTATTTCAGTATTGAGCACAATTTGGTAGCCAAGCACTTGCTTTAATTGTTTATTTCATACTTAATAGATGAATAGTAGATTTTCAAGGCAGTGTCATCTAGATCTGAGTGAACTATGATATATAGCACTTGTTTGGGATATAAAACTGAAGACTGTGGATCTGAGATCCCATTTAGATTTCTAGTAAAGATTAAAACTTCCATCTTGAAACTTCTATCTTGACTGGGCTTTGTTCTAGAAATTATCTGAAGAAATAATACTGAAGATAATTACATTTCCTACAGCTGTTTCTTTAAAGATTATCCAAATGCATTAGCACACCTGTAAAACTAAATAAAATTAAGTTAAATATGCTGCAGCTAATATATAATTCCCCACTTAAGATAAAGTGCAGAGGACAATAGAAATGGAAAACGAGTGCATTCTGGCTCTTGATGAAAATGCTGCTATTGAACTGTTTCCAGAACAACATGTACTTGGATCAGTATTAAAGGGAAGTATTGTGCATGTCTAAGCCAAATGACCTGGTGCATTGATAGTGCAGAGCATATTTCACAGTTATATAAATACCTAAACTGTTTTTTTTTTTTCAGTCTATAAAACAAGTAAATTAGAATTTAAGCTAAAAGTAAAGGAAAACTGTCTGCCTTAAGTACTTTTGTTCTGAAATTGACTCCAGTAGCTGCCATATTATTATTAGAGGGAAGCATGCTACTAACTTAATGGTTCCAGGAAACAAGGTATGTGACATGCTCCTCTATTTGACATTAAAGAGCCCCTCAAAGCTGCACTGTTACACTGCCTTTAGGTAAAAATGTCAATAGGCTTCCACTTTATTTCAGTTCTTAAAGTAATATTCAGCAATGAACAGGTCTTTCCTCTATTATAATGAATATCAATAAGAAGATCATTGCAAATACTGGCAACAGGAAATATTTTTCAAGGAAGTGAAAAAGACTGTTCTCTCATTTCTGCTTTCATTTCACTTATCTACATCTTTCACATTGCTTTGCTTGTTTTAATTTCCTTTCTCTGTCAACCACTATTTTTGCTCTGTGCTCATACATGCAGTGGTTTGTCAAAGACTGTTTTAGTCTGTATGAGTCACTGAAGAATCTTGTGGAAGAAGTTAAACACTTATGTCACCAATAAAAGAACATGGAATTTCATACCTTCTTTTAAAGAAGGCTCTTAATAAATGAGCACAGTGTTGATGTCAGTAGAGGATCTGAAGCACCCATTTTGTGCTTTAGCACTAGATTTTTGTACTACTGTAAGTTTAAATAACTACCTGTAAGTTAAAAAATTAGTAATTGAAAATATTTTCTTTTACATAGATTACAGAATGAAAAAGGAGGAAAGCAAGGGTGACATCATTAAATGGCTATATATGTGGTAGTGCTTGTCACAAAAAAAATTGATCAAACACCATATGATCTAGATAATTTAGAGTCTTGAAAGTGTTACCTGGATGTGTAGAAATGTGTAGAGAACTTGGTTTTTTTTGCAGATCTACCACAAACAGGTTAGAAAGACTGCAGGTCTGCCCACAAACACAGCAGTCACATTTGTCACAAAATCAG
Organism: Trochalopteron elliotii; assembly: GCA_024734555.1. Taxonomy (NCBI): domain Eukaryota; kingdom Metazoa; phylum Chordata; class Aves; order Passeriformes; family Leiothrichidae; genus Trochalopteron; species Trochalopteron elliotii. Next base: position 1,639,498 of record JANPWX010000378.1, read on the forward strand.
GGTATCTTGATAAATAGGTATCAATGATGCCAGGTTTTGGCCACATCTTTACTCTAGACAAGTATTTGTTTACTGACAGCATTTTCACCTTATTTTTCTTTGCTTTCCTTTTGGTTTTCCTTCTGTGTTGTTTTTTAATAACTCTGAGTGAAGGTATGATAAATGATTTGAAGTATTAAAAGCCCCTTTTATTTTTGCTTAACATGAAACTTAAGCAGTCTTCTCAAGCAATAATTCTTAAAATCTTACATCTTAGGGTATTGTGTTTTGTTTTAGTTTGATAGTTTGACATGAAACATTTACAAAATAGTGTTTTTAAAATGCAATAAGCTTTTGGGCAATACTCCCAACTAGGTTCACCCGAAGAAGGGATTATTTTCAACATTAACACTGGAGGATAATAAAAATGAGGCGTTTTTACACATTTTATTCATTTCTATTGTCCTCTGTCTTAATTCCCCCATTTGTTTTCCATTAATGATCTAAAGCAACCGTTCCCTGACTCAGAACAATCTTGAGTTTTAACTCTCTGGCTCTGACAAGAAATAGGAAGCAAACTGTTCAGCTTTCACTGCTCTAAAGAGTCCCCAAAAAGCACTACAAGTGCATTTTGAAATATGACTTACTGCTCTGTCAACACACAGGATTTTGTTATTATAATTTCAAATGTTAAAGCAATATTTTTGTTAATCTTTTGTCCTCTTTTCTCACTCATATTATCTTCTAATATTTTGTAGAGAAACAATGCAAACAAGAAATATTTAATTTTTACTGAAGTTTAGACTTTTGGAATGTCTCAGAAGTCTAAGTGATAGTCTTTGTTATATGTCTTCTTGAAACTGTCTGGAATGCTTGGTGACCTTTCACTATAACTACATTTAACACAAGTAGTATTTATTACTCAAATTTGGAATGTTTTTAATTCTAAAGAGAACCAGTTGCTTAGGTCAGGGTAGTAGTCATCAGATTTGTCATTGGGAAAACTTACTTTTTTTTCCCCACAAAAATAGCATAGTATTTTCCAGACTATACAGTACTAATTTAAAGTTATCACTGTTTGTATACATTATACTGGTGTACAGTTATACCTCACCCTTCCATGGTATAAATGCACAATTATATCACTTGACTTCCACAATAAATATTTTATATATCTTATCTTCAAAAAATATGGTGGGTTTTTTTTGGTGTGTTTTTTTTGTTTTGTTTTGGTTTTGGGTTTTTTGTTTGTTTGTGGGTTTTTTTGTTGTTGTTATTGTTGTTGTTTTGGGGTTTTTTTAATGTAGGGTCAAAACTCTTGGTCAGGAGATCGTAAGATTGAAAGACTGATTGAAAGAATTATTGTGTTCTCATGCTGGTTTGTTACACAAACTCATCCTGATATGAATTTATACATTTATACATTTAAATTTATCCTCAATTAACCCATGGCATATTAAACCCTCTCTAGACATGCTGGCACAGTGTTTTACCTCCTTTACTTCGCTGTAATTAAAAACAAGGTTGTAATACTTGAGCAGAGAACGGCTGTTTTAATATTCAGACTCACTTACAATGTTCTATAATGCATTGCTCTGTGGGACAGTGATGTCTTCTAAACGTTTAATAGCTTAATAAACTTGAATTTTCACTCTCTGCGGCCAGAAAAGGGCATAATACAACTCCAACTGTTCAGTTTTAACTGTACTGTGTTCCCAGTTCTGTTTATGGCCTTTGCACCATAGGACCATGGAAATTATTTGCTAGGCCCTCCTGCAATTGTTCTCAAGAACATGTCTGCTTGTAATTGTGAAATGCAAAAGGTAGCCTTTACTGATAGTTTTTATTGGCTGGTAATTTCCTTTGAGTCTCTTTTTAGTGTTCCTGTTAAATTTCCTGTTTATTTACACTTTGGCTACACTGAAGTTTCTTTAACTTGTGAAATACATTTTAAAGAGACAAAGATTGGGATCATAGTACAAGAGTTTATCATAAGATTTACTCAGAAATATAATTTTTCTATCTGTCACCCTCTTAATGCTGCTTCTTATTAGTTGCTGGCATATGTAAAGTTATCCTGGAATTTCCTAAGAAAAGGGTCAGGAAGTTGCAAGTGTATTTTTTGGCTAGGTAGATTAGGATGCCAGTGAAATAAGTGCCTGACTTTTGGATTGACTCTGTTGGTCCCACTTGTGGTAGAAAGATCATTGTGAACATGGATGCACAGATTAAGGTAGTTGATGCCCAGGGGTCTGAAAGTATCAGAAAGTTACCAAAGTGGAGGTCCTGGCTAAGGAACCAAAGTTCTTGCTCTGAAGAGAGGGGAAACTCAAGGTACCTATTAGGGAATACGATAAAGGGTTGATTTTCTTGCAGATTATTTCTACAGAGCTTAGAAATAGGGACTTTTATACTTTGGCATGTTATAAGGTAAAATTCTGCCCAGCTCTCTTGAGAATTCTTACTCATTTTAATCAGGCTTTCTCTCCTCCTTGTTGCTTGTAGAATATAGATTTTCCTCTTTAAGACACTAAGTCATGGAAGGGAGGGTCAGGAGATCTTCCTCCACAGACTAAACTGGGACTTCCATGTGGTTCCCCCCACCCAGTTCTGCCCCCATTTTACATGGGCAGGAGGCTTGTGCTGTTGGTATGAGCAACTTAATGCCTGATGCAGATAAAAAAGGTGTGATCTATCTAGAACAGAAGTGAAGTCTTTCAGTTACAGAAGTTGTACCAAAGGGAGGAGATATTGTAAGTCTCCAGAAATGTGTTTGGTACCCTTTGTCCTTTGGAGAGGAGGAGGATTTCTAGCAAATCAATTCAAATGAATAAATGGAATCTCCTTAGGCTTAAAACAGTCTGTCTGTAGCTATGGCAAATGTTTGAGCAGCTAGATGCCTTTAAATGTTACAAAATTGTGGCGTGCTGCTTAATCTGTTTATTTCCACTCCCGTGTGTGTTTTGATAAACAAGGGGACTGGTACATTTTTAATAAGCAGTCAAGGAGGATGTAGTGGCAGAACAGTGTGGCATAAGCGAGTTGTAAATTTCATTTGAAGAATTACAGTATTATTATATGCTTATTATAAATATAATGACTTCGTTTGGTTAATCTAGAGGAGTTAAGGTTTTTATGTTATTATGAATATATGGTAGCAAATGCAGACTTTCTAATTGCATTTTATTTCATTGTTTTGGGGATGCTTGTAGCTTGAATGAAAAATTTTTGCCCAGTGTTTTAGTCAAAATTGTTTGATGCTAACTAGGATGGACTTGGGAGAATATTACATCTTTTGTTGGAATATAGAAAAGGATTCCTGAAGGTTCTGTTTATACATTAAATGACACCTATTTATAAAGTCATGAAAGACTTCACAAACATGTTTTGTGAGAAGAATATTAAATTATTAGTCCTCAAACCTGTAAGCTTTGTTTTTAGGATTTACTGATCTAAGTCTATGCTGGCCAGTACAAAGGGGTTTTTGTAATGGTATATTTACATCTTATTAATAATAATGAAAATACAAGATTGGTATCTTGAATAGATCACACTTGTTGATCTAGGAAAACGTGTAGTTTTTCTGAAATAACTTATACAATTTTTAAACTTTTGCAGATACTTTTAACACTGGAACAAATATTTATACTGAACTGGAGTTCATTTCTTTAGTCTCTTATTAGAATTTTATAGGCATTACTATTTACCAAGTAAGGGAAATCTAAAAATATCAGAAGCTTCACATGCTTGGGTATTATTTCTGTATGAAAGTACAGTATATGCCATTGTGCATTTAATACAGTCTTGTCTAGCAGTCTGATTTTTGACTTTTGTTGTGATCTGTTTTATGTAACTTATGGCAAGTTTACATATTTTCATGACTGTTAATACTAAATTCTATACTAGCAAAAGGTTTAGAAGTCCTTTACAGGGAAACATCCAATACCATGTGGTCATTTTGACAATTTATGAAAGGGAAAAGGAGAAAAATATATAGCACCACGCCTGACAGGGTTCAAGAAGTGTTTGAACAATACTCTTGGGCACATGGTGTGACTCTTGGGGATGGTGCTGTGCAGGGCCAGGACTTACACTGGATGATCCTTGTGGGTCCCTTCCAACTGAGCACATTATATGGTTCTGCTTAGTGAAATATCTATGTTTTATACTTAATTCTCCTGATACTATACATGGCTGGAAGTACATTTATGTTTTTCTTCATTTAAAACAGTTCAAGAACTGACACAAAAAACTTCAGACTCAAATCCTTGTTTTTGAAAAGGAAACCATAGGGGAGACAAGCTCTAGTGGGAATTTAGCAAGATATTGCTTGTAAATCCCACTATTGTGTCATCATCCTTACCTATTATCCCCAGTCACTGGGGTGTTTTCTGTTCTTTTAAGTGACATGGATGAGATTGGATAAGTTATACTTTGTTAATGTCATGTTCCCTAACCTGCAAGAGTTCATAGTTAATTCTTTGCTTTCTTGTGGTGAAGAAATTTAGCTTATGTGCAATGTCTTTTGGGCTGTATAAAACCCCCCCGGTTTTGTAAGTGAATAATATAGAGTGAAAAAGGTAAGGTAAGTTTGTTGTGTAACACTTCAGAGGAATAGGGGTGAAATCCAGGAATTCTAGCTTGCAGTCAGCCCAATGTAGCTGTGAACAGAACCCCATTACATTTATTCTGCTATACTGTACAGTCTTCTAGAGTTGAGACCTCTAATTATGTGTTTTCACATAATGCTGTGTAAAAAGAACCACTGAATAGCTGAGACTTTTTTATATTAAGTAGCATTTAGCTAAGGTTCTTTTCTTTTTTTCTTTTTTTTTTTTAAAGTGGGATGAAACTGAAATTATAGTGTGACTACTGAAATTAGCCTTGCTGAGGAGTCAGATGCTCAGTCTTGTCCAGCAATAGCTCAGTGAAACCTTTACAGGCTTTGGGCTTTATCTTTACAGTAATTAGCCAGTGTAAATTTAAATAGGTGAGAGAAATAGTCTCTCAGGTTTACTTAGCACAGGCAAATAGGGAAATGACAGTCAAAGCAGAATGTTCATGTCTTTCAGACTTCATTTTGCCTCCATAGATTATTTTTCTGGTTAAAATAATCAAGACTATTCCAAAAGGCTGTTAGTGCACACAGCTTAAACACCATCTCTGAATGTAGTTCTCCAGAGGAATTTCGTTGGTTGTGAAGAGAAAGTCTGTAATTCCCCTATCTTCAAAATCTGATTTAGCCAGACAATGCAGATGTTTAAAACTGAATGCTGTTGCATAGAGCCTGAAACGAAAATTGTAAAGCTTTTTTTTAATATTCAGATTTGAGTGTGATAAGTGTGGTATACATAAAGAGTGTCCATCAAATGGACTGCATAGAATTAAACTTAAAAATACCAATCAGATCATCCTGCTAAAAGTTCTTCGTCATATTTATTAATCTAAGTATCAGCTTTAAAACACTGACAGTAGTAATATACAAAATAAGTAAGCAGTGATGTACCTATAATACAAAATGCATGTTCATGATAGAGGATTTTTGACTGTGGAAAATGTGAAAAGTGAAAACAAAATCCACCAGTCATTTTTAATATGAAGGAATTTATATCTATCAAAATTAAACACATACTTTGAGGGGTGTGTGAAACCAAATTTGCTTCAGATTGTGTAACAGGCAATCATTGCACATAGAATTGGACTACAAACTTTAGCAACCAGTTAACTGGTGTTAACCAGAACAGTTGACTTTTGACACTTTATATTGCCTTATGCTCTTAAAATTTAAATCATGTGAATTAAGGACAAATGCTTAGTTAATTTGGAACCAGTAACTGAACTTGAGGTACTTAATTTATGCCACCTCTACTTTTGTGGGTGGCCAGTGATTTCACCCTCAGTTGTCTGTTCCTCCTGCAAGCTGCAGGAAGTCATCTCTGTCATGGTAAAGAATTGATTCCAGTTGGCTGCAGCAAGTCTTTGCTTTTGTCTTGCATCAAAAGATGTCCAAGTTACTGTTAGTGGCATGTCTTTAGAATATCTTCCCATCTGCTGCACAGGACTATATGTTTGCTGGGTTTTCCAAATTTGAGCATTGACTAATTAGGACCGTGGAAAAAACTTAAGCAGAAGTTGAGGAGAGAAGAAGTAATGGGACAGCTGAAAAGAATCACTGGCCTTCCAATACTCTTCAAATAAACACAAGCTGTTTCATGCACTGTACTTGTTTTGAGCTTGAGTTTTCTGTCTGCAGTATACAGCATTCATCTAGGGGATCATATCTATTTATGCCAAAACGTTTAAAGAAATAAGTGTTCTACTATAAAGGCTCTGAAATTGCAGCCTGACTTTGTAACACAACAGAATTTGGAGCCTGATCACAAGCAAAATACCAGAAATGTGATTTTTTAAAAAAAAATTCTTCCCTTCTGTTTTCTTGAAAATGAGAATATTTCACTCTGAAAAGGTTTTAGGGAAATGTTTGATAGGTAGGTATCTCAAAGGACTGGTAGTATCCTTTCAGTCTCAATGCTGTCCATTTGATCCCAAGTGCAGCTTAAGCAGCAGGTTTTTAGTTATTGTGAGAGATGAACAGAGATGTTTCTCTAGGGGCTAAACCATCATCAGGTGTGTCTGGAAACTGAGCTCTAAAGAATGAGACTTTTTCTTTGCTGTGTGTAATCTCCATTAAATTTTTCTGTTTATTAGTCTTTGTGCATTTAATTAGAGTTCTTTTTGTGGTGCCTAGGGCTGTCTTCTCTGAGCCAACCAATGCAAGGAGCCTGGGAGGTACACCCAGGAGTCAAATTTGGCACTTGATGTAATCATTAAAACTGAGCTAGGAAGCCCCAAAGTCAGTGGAGTTTAAGAATACACTTTGGTCTATTTCTGTGTAATAGCTGTTTTTAAAATTGGTATGTGCAATAAAAATGCAATTAGACCTGGGAGACCAAACAACCTTTAAAAAACCCCAACAACAACGGCTAACAAACAGGGGTTTTGTTTTAAATTCTTGTTGTCTTTTTCGTTTAGAAATCCCAATGATCAGACAAAGCTTTGTTGTAAAGGGACAGGTAAGTGCTGTATTTGAACAGCTTCATCCAGCAATGGGGTACCAATGTCTTTGGTGTCCAGCTGTTCTGGTGTAAGTGTTTCTGCTGGGGATACTGATTCAAAAACTCATTAACCAGTCAACATGTTCAACTTAAAATAGAGGTTAAAAATAGCATGTGGTGTTTGAATATTTTTCTTAATATAAAGATAAGCATAAATGCAGGAGGACTTATTGAATCAGAACTAGAATGTTTTGCTGTGAAGTTAGACAAATCCAAATTCTGATTAGAGAGCTAAATCTACTGAAATAATATGGGTTCTGAGAGTTTATGCTAATATTTGAAACATGTAGAATATCTACATTGTGCAAGTAATCCATATCTCAGAATTCCGAGTTTGAAATCTGCGAAAGTCTATGAATGTGAATACAAATAATCCAGTTCATGTTATTTTAAAAAGTATGCTCTCTGCTTGTTTTCAGGGGTCTACCCTAATGTGAACTTAAATAAGAATTTTACCTAGTTTTCCTTTCTTGCTTTAAGAATTCATGTTCTCTCTAAGTGTCCATGCCTAATACAAACCATTCCATGATTTTTAAAATATGTCTGACAAAACAAAACCATCATAACATATATTTAATATGGGTTACAAACATAACTATTGTTTTCCTCTCTGTAATAGAGCTTTCTTGGCTTTCTTTTAATCCTTTCCAGAAGGCCAACATGTTTTATATGAAAACAAAGTTGGAATCATAAGCATCTGACTTTTTTTTTTTTTTTTTAAACATCTCCTTAGATGATAAAACCTTGACTTTTCATTCCGCCTCTGCAAGGTTAAGTTTTTGTGTGTGGCCAGGGTACAGCTGCTGTCTGGGTAGGGGAACAATCCATTGGTAGGGCTGAAAGCCCAGTGTGCAGCAGGCACACACTCAATTTGATGATGATGCTGGCAAGTTGTGTTCCTTTAACTTCTTTCTGTCAGGTTGCACCTGTGACTTCCGAGTCAATGTCTCTCCTTTTTGTCTCTTCCCCTCTCCCTTCCTCCCTGCTTTTCCCCCTCACACCTCTGCACATCTTTTTCCCAAACGAATAGCTTTTCCTTAATGCTTTATTCATACAGTTACAAAACTTGCTTTGTAGTTCATTAATTTTTGATTTTTAATGTTCTTCTTTTCATTGTAATATCTTACTTATACCAGAATTTGTGGAATAATCAAGAGACGTTGTTAGTGGTAAAGCACACAAGAGCCTGTTTTGTTGATATGTGTTTAAGATGAAAAATATTTCTGCAAAAACATTTCCTCCCTTTTAGCAATGAAACTCCTCATCATCTTTGCACTTCAAAGATATTTATTTACTTAAATTTCAACTTATAAGTACAGCAGTATATTTTTCTTAATAAAAATGCCTCATGTAGTAGAGTACAGTAAAAGCACAAAATATGAATGCCACCACAGATATACTAAGATTGATATTCAAGAAGTAAGTTATCTGAAGTTTTTGAGTCCAGTGGTCTCTTAGGACTTTACCCTGTGCAACTGAAATGGACATAGGTCTTTAGGATATCATGAAGGATAAAACTCATAATCACATCTGGTTCTTAATATGTTTGGAAGGCTTGTAATTTGGCAGTAAATTATATTTATTTGTGCACTGGCCAATTTTTACCTAATTATATCCTTATTTTTCTAGGTGTTAATTAAAGCTCAAAATGACCTTGGGGGCTTATGTCAAGGAAAACATAATTGACTTGGCCATGGAACAGCAATGTGGAAGTGTTGTAATTGTAGTGATTCTGCAAGCATTTGTCAGTGCTTAAATGAAGTTTGCGTTCTACATCTTTCTGAATACAGTACGGAATTACTTGTATACAAGTTTTGGACACCCCAAACCAGGGCACCCTCCAAGCATAGCCAATCCCTTACTAGCACACAATTTACAAAGGTTTTGAAGTGAACTAAGGATTGCTGGGTTTATAGTTAATACACCATAGATCTACAAATGGAAATTACATACTTGCAAGAGTGACTTTTTCATGTCTTCTTGTAATGTACATGTAATATTGACAAGGCTGTTATATCAAAATGCATCGTTTACACTGTGAAAATCAGTTCTGCTGAATCAATTTGACTGTTTCATAACTTGAAATTGTTGTGGGAACAGATTTAAAATACAGGAGGCAAACCTAGCATGAGTACTAATCATGGAGCATTAGGACTAGAGAGAACGTATGTTCAGAATTAGGTAAAAATAATATAAAATTATTCTTTTTCTCTTGAAAATATATTCTACTGTTAGAGTTACCACAAAGATTGGTTCTACATGCTGAAATATCCATCTCAAACTTGTTATTAGTGAAAGTACATCTTCCTAGGGTGTGAGATTACTTAATTAACGGGTACTACAGCGTTATCAGCTATCTTATTCAAGACTGGAAATATGTGAACATTAAAAAATGTTGTTTCTTCCTTTGGTGCCCGTTGTGCCTCGCGGCGTGTCCGACTCATCCTTCACACCCAGGGCTGGCCCTGTCCCCGCTGCCGCCCGGGCCGTGCCCGCTGTGGGTGTGAGCGGCGCCCCGCGCTCTGCAGCGCCCGGCTCGGCCCGCAGGGGGCGCGCGGGAGCGGCAGCGCCGGGCTTGGGGCGCGCCCGCACTGCGCTGCGGAGACCCCGAGCGCCCCTGGGGGCCGGGCAGGGTGGGGAGGGAACGGACACGGTGCTGCCCTCAGGGCTCCTGGAGACCCCGAGCGCCCCTGGGGGCCGGGCAGGGTGGAGAGGGAACGGACACGGTGCTGCCCTCAGGGCTTCTGGAGACCCCGAGCGCCCCTGGGGGCCGGGCAGTGCGGAGAGGGAACGGACACCGTGTTCCCCTCAGGGCTCCTGGAGACCCCGAGCGCTGCAGGGCCGGGCAGTGCGGAGAGGGAACGGACACCCTGTTCCCCTCAGGGCTCCTGGAGACCCCGAGCGCTGCAGGGCCGGGCAGGGCGGAGAGGGAACGGACACCGTGTTCCCCTCAGGGCCCGAGCGCTGCAGGGCCCGGCAGTGAGAAAGGGAACGCACACCCTGCTGCCCCCAGGGCTCCTGGCCACTGCTGCTGCCACCGTACAGCCTTGCTGCTACTTGCTGATATTTCTTACTTTTGTGCAAGCTTATTCTTTGCATTGCTGCCTGAACAGCCTCCCGAAAGATGTGTAAGTTTTTGGAACAAAGCATCAAGAAATCATCCCTGAAGATAGCATCTGCCGCATGTTGTGGCCATTTTAGAAGTTGGATATGCTGAGACTAGTTTCCTTTAAATCTATATTAAGATTTCAGAAAGTAAGCTGAGCAATTTCTACAATAAAAACAGCTAAAATAAAATAATAGGCATTGGTAACACCTGTTAATTGGTTCAGTACCACAGTTACTAGAAGTGCAAAAGTGGGGTAAAAAGACCAATTTAATTTGATGATCTCCCTCAGGTGACATATATGAGCACACGATAGCCATAATCTACCTTATTGCCTGCAGAGTAGGTCAGCTAAGGTGGTGTGCCAAAACACTCCTAAACTACTGTTATGCCATAGGAATTAAGCCATTTAGAAAACACTTATTTAAAAACCCTCTTTATGCATGTTCTGTCTGTAATAGTGTTCCATCCAAGAAGAGCTTCTGAGTAACACTTTAATTTGCAGCAGTGCTAGTATGATTTTGGTGGGTGTAGGTTGTGCTTGGGTTTTTTTGTTTGCTTTTTTGTTTGTTTATTTGTAGTTTTGGGGGGGTTTTTCCTCCCCTAGAAAAACTCAGCAGTGTTTCCTTGGTGTTGAGAGAGAAACCTTCCTGGGCAAAAATGAGACCAGTAAGCTCAAATGGTTATCAAATAAGCTCATATAACACAGTGCTTGTTTCACAGTCCTTGTTTCTACTTCTGATTTTCTCCTTTCCTGTTCCGTTCCTACTTAGAGAGCATCACAGGATATTCATACAACAAACACCCGAACAATGAGATTAACATTTAGTTTTAATAAATTTCTTCTGAACAGCTTTGTGTCAGACACAAATTTAAACTTGCACAAAACATTTAGAAAGCAAAACCAAAGACATTCCTGGCAGAAAAATTGTAATACTAAAATTAAGAAAAAAAGAAGAAAGTTAAAAGCAAGAAGAATCTGCTGACAGACTTTCTGATGACACCTCATAATTATTGTTGAGTGGCCATGTTCCATCCTTACATTCTTCTTTTGCTTCCTTTCAAGAAAAAAAGAAATACCCATTTGGACAAAATTAAGAACTTTAATTCTCAGTCACTCTGTGGAGAAAGTGCAAAAGTGAAACCAGGACTCATTTTGTTACAAGTCTATCATTGGTATTTAATTAATCCCTTAGCAGTTAATGAGCATGGTCTGGTAAGTAGGTTTATCCTGCCTTGCTCTTCCATTCCCACTGCAATTGTGTGTGTTCTGTTTCAGGAAAGACACGGGTTTTTTTTCCTCAGAACTGCTTCAATCTTTAAGAAAAAGAAAAAAAGGAGCAAAAGTAGTATTCTGTACAGCTTTTTAAAATAATTTTTACTGAAGAGGGTCTTGTAGTCAAAAATGTTTCACACAGTCCTCTCCATTCCTTATTAAAATGTGCCATTGCTGCTATTCAGTGCTTGTGAGGGAGTAGCCACACAGGACCAATGCCAATTAACTGGAGTTTAGGTAAGCAGACGTAGTACAACTTTCTTCTTCATTTTTCTGAAGAACAGATCTTGTGCCTAAAATCATTACTGTGTCAAATTAATGTCATTGTTACCTCCTTAGTGGATTTTCTAAACACAAGCATTTTATGAGAGTGCCAAAGCAATTTGATGTGATTAGAAAAGCTGGTTGCTCTTGTGAGAACAAGTCTGTGTTCCTTTTATGTACTTAGGGTTTGAGCTCTTTAACAAAAAATCTAAATCTTAATTTTTTTTCAAGATGATTTGGTAGGGCCCTGGCCTTCATTCATGAGGATGTAGCTGCATTAAAAGGTACAGATAGCAGTTCTACTCCTGGCCTATTCTGACTCTTGTTCTCTGACTCTTGCATCCTTTCCTCACTTCTGAGCATTTTTTTCATGTTTCACTGCCATATCCTGTGATTTACAGCATTCCAAGACTTCTGATATTCCTTTTTTATTCCTTTCAGAAAATTTGCTCTTTATATTTTAATGTAATCCTTTTTAGGATCAATTAAATCATGTGATATATATGCAGGGCTACAGAATTTGTGTTCATGGCCGCATACTCTGTGTTTAGCCATAGCATTAGATACAAATCCTGAAGAGGCTTGCTGGAGGTTATGTAATGATAACTTCAAAAGTTACAACAGGACATTTTTCCAAGTACTGAGTCAGAGAAACACATTCCTGAACTAAATGCCTATTGAGTTGATAGTTCAATTTAGTAAGTCTTTGTTTACTCTTTAATCCTCAGAGTGTCAGCTGGAAAACGGAATGTTTTTCTCTAGTAGCCAAGTTAAGGGAGTTGTTTTCTTTTTAGCATTTAGTAGGTAAAAGTGAAATCAGTTTTGCAAGAAAATGTTTTATAATCTTGTTTGTGTTGAGATAATATATGCTATGTATGTGTCTGTGTGCAGCCAAGAGGACAGTTTATAATGAATAGGATTCTCTTGCTTAAAATTTGAATTTGTTACAAAAGAAGATACCCTACACGTTAAATTCCAGGAGTGATCAACATCATATTGTTTTATAATAGTTACAAACCCAACTGACTTACCAAAAGTTTTCAGGCTCTTGCTGTTGAGGCTGATTTGGAGAAAATTCTTTGAACTTGACTGTCTGTGTAAAAGTGTGCCTGGCTGTTGAGTCAGTCCTTTAAAAAATGCATGAGTCTCACAGCTGATTAGGAAACAGGAAGGCAGTTACTTTGGCAATAGGAGATAAAGCTAATGACATCAGCATGATCAGAAGTAAGGGCAAATTTAGAATTTAAAATGTCAATACAAATTATGGTTTATTAATGAATTTGTATTTATAGCAGGCCCATTCCTTTTTAATTTGAAGAATTACTTTTCCTTGTATAGAAAAAAGAAGACCTACTCAGATCAACCTTTATATCTGGCACTTGAAAGGAGCTATGACAAAGAAATAAATTAGTTTGTGTGGGGTGAACTTAAACTGAGTCAAACCAATGTCTAATCCAAGGTCCTATCTTTAGCAGTGACCAAGAGCAGATTCTTAGGGAAGAACAAAGGAAGAGGACAACAATTCCAACTTCTCTGTGCATCTTCCTCCAGTCTGAGTTTCAGAACGATGTGTTGTTTTTTCATTAGCTCTTGATGGGGTGTTTTTGTTGTATAATTTTGGTCATGTTTAATTTTAAAGTATGGTAAATGATAGCTCCCACAAAATCTTCCAAATGGTCATTATTGTCCTCAAATGTAATGTTGCTGTAACAAATGTTTGCATTACATGTAGATAATGGACTATGACTTGAAGGACTTGAACATGTTGCTGAGTTTCTAAAATGGGGGAGCTGACAGCTGTTACTATTGTCCATTTTATTCACCACCCAATGTTTAAGTGTAGGATACAGCCCATGTAGCAACAGAGAGCATGAGCAAAGTTCTTATTCTCTGCCTGCTATCCTGGACATCCTTTTCATTCAGGGCATTTACTGAATGCTTTTCAGCTGCCATCCTAAAAGCTTAGCTTTTCTTGTTCTTTAAGGAGATTTTTTTGGTTGAAAGTGGTGTATCTTTTGCTATTAGCTGAAACTTCTTTCATGGCTTCATTTTACTCATGCCTGTGTCTTAGGAATAAAAAATAATCCAAGCTTGTTGCACAAAGATGTAGTTACTTTTCCCACTGTGAGCTGAATATTCAAATGCTGGACCTGATGGAACTTCTACTGTTCAGGGGCAACATGAGCCTCAGGATGCAGTACAAGATATCTGTATTAGGAATCACCTAGTCACAGGCAAGCAGCTTAGAATTAATGCTTCAAGAAAGCAGAGGACTGTTGTATTAGTCATTCTGTTTTGATAGTCTGTAAAATTTCCCAGCTGACTGATGTTCATATTAAGAACACAGTGTGGTGGGATTAGAATATCAGACACTATTAAGCAGAGAAATGATTTATGCTTAGTTAATATTTGGAACTGCTGTTTATTTTACTGTCAGATATGTGGAAGATCCTTTTTATAGAACAATAGCTACATGAGACTATACAGTAAAATGTAACTTTCTAATTAATTGATGGGCATTCTTAAAATGATATAAGATGGCTTCATGATGAAAAATGGCCTGAGTTGTTTGCTTACATTATTTCATCTTGCTCTTACTAGCTTTGTCCTATAAATTTGTCAGAACCTCAAATTCCAGCAGCATATTGTTGAAGCAAGAGAAATAGCAAAATAGGCCTCCACAAAATATTCAAGAAATGGATTGTTCTGTAAAAGCTGTGGCCACCTAGGTCTGTAAAGGGTTATAATTAGTATCAAGTTAGGTTGCATTTTCTTACCTGTTTTGGTGGGAAGAAGAAACAATGCAAAGGGGATTTAAACAGAATGTGTAAGGAAAGGAAGAGAAACTGGCTTAGACAAACAATAATCATAACAATAAATTATTTTCCATAGGTTTTTTCTTAACCATCCCTCGTGGGATGAGGGGGACTTTACAAACTAAGTCACAAAGGCAAGTGTTGATATGAACTTTGATGAACACTTCTGGAGCTTATTTCCAATTTCCTGTAATCTAAGATAATGTTTTCCATTGACAGTAATTATATCTATTGTCTGAAACTGTCTGTGCAGTAGCTTAATACCCTGACATCTGGTTTTCAGCTGTTCAGTAGGAATAAGTTTCCTCTCTTGGCTTGCAGGTGTACACATACGAGTTGGCATCAGTGGCTAGGAAGGAATGGAAGCAGCCTTGGCCAGTGACTGACAGCCCAGTTCAGATACCTCCAGAGGCTCTTGGACATTCCTGGCAGGTATTACTGTTTGAAAATGTGCAAGTTCTTATGCTTTCTTCCACAAAAATTTTGCATTTACACTGCTGTGTTTCTGCTCTGTCGTCTGTGACTGCTCTATTCAGGTTCGTTTCAGGTTTTTAAATTTCTAAGTGAGCAAAACCACAACTTGTATTCTTTAGATACCTAAAAGTTACTGGAAGTCTGAAGAATGAGTTAGGCAATCTAAATATTTGTGTACAAGTGTTGTGGAAGTTAAATGAAATAATTTTCTTTTTCTGTTTTGAAAACATAAATGTATCTTTGACTGCATTTACTACACTTAATGATCTCCTTCATTTTCCCAGTTTGTTGAGGCATACTGTTTTCATGTGTTATAAACTTCTGCCTCATACTTAGAAAGAAAAAAGAACCATATGTTGTGCTTTAGTGGTAAATCCAAGGGATTGTCTGTGTGTTTGTAAGGGGTGTGTAGATAAGCCATGACAAAATTACTGCCCCTATCTAAACTACATCTACCATAGAAGATATCTAGTAAGTAATTCTGTAATTCTACTAAAGTAAAGGGCTCTCCTGATAGCTCATGCTTTTTTAGAGATGACCTAGGTTTTGTAAGGTTTTTTTTTATGCTTGCTCTATGAGCATTTTTATTCAGGAAACATTAAGGTAGTGATTTAAGAAATATTGAGAGAGTCCAAGAGTGGAGTCCTTGCAAGGTAAACATCATGTTTTAAAATTATTAGTATGTTGAACAGGGAGACTTTTATGGGAGACCTCTGGGAAATGTTTAATCAGAGTCTTAAACTTTATCTCCTGAGCATTTAAAAAGTGTTTTATGAGAATGAAGGCCTAACCTCCACATTTTTAAATTTCTTTATTTAGTGATATGTAATATCAGGGAAAAAAATCAATATTTAATTAATTAAGACAAACTCCCTAATTTTAAAATTTGTATGTGAGATGTGTCTATACTCTAAGCAAATAAAGGTTTTGATATGTCCCTCATAAATACTTTGCTGTTCAAAATCTTTCACCTCTGTCAGGAGCTTTGAGTAGACCTTAATGGTCATACTGGCCAGTCCAATGACCTTGTATTTCAAAAGTCTCTACTATTGGTTATTGGTTTGTCACTTTTGTGACTCAGTTAATTCAGTTATGGACAATTTTTCTCAAAGTTTTTTGATAAATTTATTGCTCTGGTTTCTCCTGTTCTGTGATGAATGGATACAGTAGAGACATTACTGGAGATATTTTTGGCATGTATGAGATGTAGAGGGTGAAAACCATCTTATCTGCTGGTGTTAAACACAATTGACTGTAAAGAAGACATCGTTAAGGATTTTTTTTTCTCCTTGTTCTTATTTAAAGACATTGACTGGTAAAATCCAGCTGAGTAAGATCTGCTTATGCTTTTTCTTATCAAGAGTACTATGGGAAACATAACATCTGGAAGGAATATGTATGTCAGTAAGTCACGTTTATCCTCAGGGTTATTGAGGACCATGCAGAACACCACTGGTGTATTGATAATTTACTTAAGGGAACAATAGAAATACTGAGTTCTATTAGTGACAGAAATCTGAAACGCTGAGTCTGACAGGAAAAACCTCAATTTTTTCTGTCTTTCAGCTGTTTATTTTCTAAAGTATCCTCACATGTAAGAAATGAAGTCAGATAAATAATTTGGCCCTTTCTGCGGATTAAAATGTTCATCAAAATTAATGTGACTAAATAAGGAAAGAATTCAAGTGTTTGGTAAAATTTTTCTGAAATTATACATTTGGTTATTGATTGGCTACTTGCTCTTTTAAAATAACCCCATAACAAATTCCTTTTGTTGTATAAAGCAGCTGCTCAGGATTAATGTCACGTCAATGTCTCAGGCTGCAGGAAGAGCATGGATGAGTAAAGCTAAACCTCAAATGTCAGTGAGCTCTTTATTTTTACAACAGAAGACTTTTGCAAGTGATCAAAACAGCTGTCAGGTTAGGTGAAGAAGAAAACCAATGACTTGAACACTTTATTGCTTTACCAGTGGCTTTTTTTTTTTTTAATGAAATTATCTTCTCTTAATGGCACATTAACTGATTAGGAACTGATTGCAATAACAAGGATTGATCGTTATCTGCTTTACTGCTGAGCACCTTCTGATATCTAATCTGACACTGTTTTCTTACTCCATGTTTCCATGTACAAGAGACATGCAAGCAGTCCATTTGATAGCAAAGTAACATGCCTAATGTATCTATAGTGACAGTTATTATTGCTGACAGTTAATGGAATATTCAGGACTATCCACTGGGATTTTTTTTGAAGGTTAATCATAACATGAAAGAATGGAAGGGGAAAAAGTCAGTTCCTGTCTTTGGGAAGGGAGAGAAAGCAGGTAAAATGTTCTAGATAAGTGAACTTTAGCTCAGTTCCCATAAAAGGAAATATTTGTAAAAAAATCCCCAAATCAAGGTGATTAACAGTCAGAACAGATTTTTCATGGGGAAATTATACCAAGCTGCTTTAATTTCTGTCTGCCAGGGCATTAGCCCTTCTCTTTTGTGACTAGAGGAGAAGCAGTGTGACATATATCTCAGCTCTGAGGTTCATATAAGCAGTCTGGTAAAACTTAAGTCTTGATACATCTTCTGTGAGGTGGCTACTGATGTGTTTTGTAGGAGTATTTGGAGGTAGGTGTCAATGCTTCCTTAACTGGAAATATAAGTACTGAGTGAGGATTGGCAACAGTCAGTCCTAGGTTAAGTGCTACTTAATATTTTCATTAGTGATTTGGATGATGGAATAAAGACTGACTCACTGAATTTGCATTTGAGATGAAGCTGAAGAGCACAGCATAGTTTTATTCTAGGAAAAGATTTAAATTGAAAGTTATCTTTGCAAGTTGTGAGGTGCTCAGAGAAGGGAAAAGGAGTACTGCAATGATGGCAAGCTCCCACACATAGAATTTAGGAGATATCTGCTACCTAAACACCATGATAACAACAACTGAGTAAGTAACAGTTCTGTAGAAAAAGATCTTGATGTTACACTAAGATTGAATGTGACTTGACACTGCTGCAAAGTTACAGGGAAGGGAGTCACCTTATGGTGTCACATTTCAGTATGACCAGGCTTGGTTGTCACATTTGAGGGCAGGTGTGGACCAGATGAAGAGAATTATTCACCAAAGTGAAGGATAAGAATGACTGAGTGCTCAGGGAATATGACTTACAAGGAAGGACGAGTGGAAATGGGTTTTCTTCACTGACCCTTTTGTATCAGTTCTTTGATATGTAAAAGGCTGTTGCAACACCAAAATAGATGGGTTTGATGTCTCTTGTGAAGATGTATAAATGCAGATAAATTAAACTAGATACTTGGCAAGTTAAGACAGAGGGAAATGGAATACATTTCTTAAGGTATTGCAGTGTCTGTGGTTATTGACATTTCCAGCAATTTCGTATTGATCCTGTCTTGGGGCAGAAAATGGTCTAGATTGTCTTGAGTGCTTTCAAGTCCTAAGACTTTGTGAAAATAGTTTTATTTACTTACTGATGTTATTGGTTAACATTTGGTTTCAATCTTGTGTGATTTTTGTTGGAAAAGCTGTTTCATATGAGATGTTTGATTCTTACATATCTGGGGAAAGGAACACCTGTACTAATGATGATTTATAAGCAAATTAGCTCACCAGGTCAGTGAAAGTACATTTAAATTGGAGTAGTGTACAGACATAGCTGTGTGATCTGTCAGTGTAACCCTGGATAAGATCTGGGGTCCGTGCTAACATGAAATAAAGCTGAACTGTCATGTTGATCACTACTTCTAGAAAGTGAAATATTTACATTAAAAGATGGAAGTAGTGCAAACTGAGAATGGAGAAAAAACATTGTAAATTATAGGAACATGGAGAGGAAGTAGAGCTTCTTGATGTTTTATTGTTCACAATCCTGTAGTCTTGCTATATCTCAAATTGCTTCTGGGTGTCAACTCCTTTAGCCAAAAAGTGTTTTCAACAAGGTGAATTAAAAACTATGCAATCTGTGTCCTTTGCACCCCGAATAAAAGAATGCATTGGAAGAAAATGAATCCCATCCCCTATTTTGCTTTCTGTTAAAACTTTCCATTGAATTTGTAATGAAAAAGATAGCAAGTTATTTTATTTTTTAGCATAGTTTCATTCCAGTACCAACAGAAAGGTGACAGTAACTTTACCACTAGCTATGAAATCTGTAGTCATGGTACATGGAATCTGTAGACTTAGACCATTTAAAAAGGCTAAATTATTTTTGGAATAAACAAAAATTAACTTTCTGTACCTAATTTTTATTAAATACATCAATGATGACTCCAGAGAAATGTAATCCTCAGGCAGAATTGTAGGAACTTGATGTCATAGTAGAGTCAGTGTTTTGTGACAAATGTAAGATGAATGCACTAAGCATGCTATTTGTAAGAATTTATGAGAAATTGTTTATTTACTCAAAGCCCAGTTGGACTGGATGTTTAATGTATTTGAACTCCTCATGAGGACAAAATGAGGTCATGAACCTCCCTGATAAACATGAGTATATACATATGCTTCATAAACATTGCTGATCCACAGAGCTTTGTTTTTTAGCTAATTAATCATAAGATAATTTGAATTGAAATTATTCTTTAAAGATCCTCTAGTCCTACCCCCTTCCATGGGCTAGATCAGGTTACTCAATCTGACCTTGAGCATTTCCAGGGATGAGGCATCCACAGCTTCTCTGGGCAGCCTGTTCCAGTGTCTCACAGAAGTGTTTCTTCCTTAGAGCCAATCTAAGTCTATCCTCATTCACTTTAAATCAGTTGTCCTTTGTCCTGTCACTGCAGACTCTGATGTGAGAGGTGACATAACTTGCAGGAGGATTGTTCCTTGATGTAACTGGCCACTGAGGTGAGGCTGACTGGCTGGTAGCTCCCATGGTGGTCCTTATTATCCTCTTTTAAAATGAGTGAGATATTCCCACTTTTTCAGTTACTGGAAATTTGCCTGATAGCCTTGACTTTTGAATTATGATGGAGAAATTCTTCTCAACTACACCAGCTAATTCTTTCAGGACCTTGGGATGCATCTCATCAGGTCCAGTAAACTTGTTTATGTAATTAAACTGTCAATGGAATGAGTTGAGATGTGTGGTCATTCATGGAGTTGAAAATAGAACAAAAAATTTAGAGAATGTTCCTTCTCAGGCTCTCTTTGTCCTATCTTGCCTTCCTCGTGGTTTCACGTTGAGTCTTTCAGTATCTTTCAAGAGTGTTAATAAATATACTGCACTGGAAATTTTTAAAGTCAACAATCTCCCACAATCTCTTTTCAAATTGACCTGTAATCTACCGAATTTACTTCACGATGCTAAAAAATTTATAGCTACTGGAATGCAGTTTTCCAAATGGCATGAAACTAATTTATCTGCACCTACTATGAACACAGGGTATGAGTTCTACAGTGCCTACTTTCTATACCAAGAGTGATGCCTGCTGCCTTTAAGACTTGTGTTTGTGGTTCCAGGAGGTCATCCCCAGGTCTGCTGGGCTGAAATAATGACTCTGACACACTGTGATGCCAATAAGAACAGGGTAAGAGTATGTATATCTGCCTTTTCCAAGTGTACTATTCCCTGGTTAATAATGTATCTGCTAGAAGTTAGAACACTCATTTGGCCACCGTAATAATTTTATCTGGGGCACAGTCTTGTGGCAAATAAAACCAAGATTAGGAGTCTCTGCAGAGATACTACAGCACCTATTTACAAACTTTTTTCAATTGCATCATTTACTCCTTGGTGAAAGCTTTTTTCTGCATTACTTGTTTATCACTGTGATATTGCAATAATCATCCCTGCACTGTGAACTGAATTAATTGGTATTTCTCAACCACAAATGCAATCCAAGCAATTGTTTTTGTAATTAAACTCAGTTTCCAGTTTACTTTACTTTGCTTACATTATCTGGTTAGGCAATCATTGTCTGGAACATAATAAAATAATCTAAATTACTGTTCTTGTAAGAATAAACCAAACAATAATTAATATGCTATTGCTTCCTTAGGGTCATTCTTTGAAGATTTCAATGAAAAATTAGAGAAAACAAAGAGAAATCAATAGAATATGGGAACTGTGTTGCCATAAAGGCATATTTGAGCACTTCATTCCATTTGAAGCGCTTAGGGAATGTTAAAAAATTAAATAAAATGAAAAAACTAAAAGTTTTCCTGTGGCAGGAAGCCTTTGAGGCAAAAGTGTAATGAATCATGTGAGGAATATTGTTCAAGTGCAGTTCTTGTTCTTAGAATTGAATGAGTTAGACCTCTAAAAAACTGTGGTGTTGGGTGTGTATACTTTTGTGTACACGTGTGTGTGCCACTTTTTTTCATTCAGACTATTGTAGGCATGGTTAAACTAGATTAGCAGCATTCTTCATTCTTCATCCATAGTAGACTTGTGAAAGGCAGAGTAAATACACAAACAATAGCCTGCAGCCAGGCTTGCTGTCACTGACAGATACACACTACTGGCTGGTTTTGAGGTAGTCACTAGAAAGCCAATTGCATGAGTACCTGTAAGTCTAAACATTTTCCAGAAGTCTATCACATTAATTTCTGCTCCTAAATGAGGTCTTTAAATCCCTTGTTTGGCAAATAGTAACACCCCTGCAAACAAATTTAAAAAACCACAAAAACTAACAAACAGCAAGAGATGCTGACCCTTCTCTAAAACAGACTGGAAAAGCATTTCATACTAATAATGCTTCCATGTTTAGAATGGACTTCATAGATTGTCATGATTGAAAAGATGGTGCCTTTTCTTGCTGTATACTCCACCTGTATGGAAACAAGTTACAAATGTTCTGTGCCTCATTATATTCCTCAAATGCATTTGCCTTTCCCCTGAGAGCAATGGCAACCCCCTGAAGATTATCTTGCTTAATTGTTGGATGCCACTGTTCAGCTAGAAGGGAAATATGCTTTAAAAATACCTTGCCCCACCTTCCCTCACAAATATTTTTTTGTGCTTTGCTGGTTTTTGCTATTAACTCCTCAATGAAGGGGTATCTTTTCCTGAATTCCTGGAAAACTGTTAATATATTCTGTGAACAGCTATGGACAAGTAACACAAGTGTTGTGTTAACAACTGAATAGCTGCTAACACTGAATAGCTGCTATATTTAAAAAGGTCTTATGTCCTATTGCAAAAAGTATTGCTTTATCCAGTGAACTTTGACCTGGAGTGGGCTATGTGTGTATTTTATAAATATTTTTTGTCCCAAACTGAGCTGTCACAGTTCCTTTAGGATATAAGAAGACATAAAGATATAATTTAAATTGCTGCCAACTATACTGAGACTGAGAAGAGCTGTGGAAAATCTCAGTTTTCTGGAAATGGTTAGACTTGGATGCACCAAATACTAGCTGCAAGGGGATTTTAAACATTTAAGTATCCAACAGATACTGAGTCAGAAAGGAAGCACTATAAATTAATAGATTGAATGCACAGTCTATGATCTATGTGGAATGAAACAATAAAACTAGTGCTGTTATTACTAGGAGAAATAATGTAGATGTAGAAAGCAAAACCTTCTGAAACCAAATGTCCAAGTTCAGCAATATGCTGAATTATGTGGTATGCATACTACATGTGAGACAGCTAAAGAAGATTTTAAAACAAAGGAATTGTACAAATGTTTTCCAGTAATTTACAGTTATCTGTCCTTTCTTAATGGAAAGACATAACACTTGTGTTCAGAAAAATACACATAATAATGAGTTTACTGACCTGCAGGAAGGAGTATGATTGTAACTAACCTTGTGCATGTACACAAGTGTTTACTGGCTCATATTCTTAATGACTTTTGTTTTAAGACGTAAAGCATGATTATTCAAAACTATTTCCATAACTAGAACATTCCAGAACCATACAATTCAGAGGTATTCCTGTGGTTTTGCTTATGGCACCCAAAAAATATAATCCATTAACCTATTCACATCCTAATTAAAACTATAGAATGAAGAAATGTATCTGAATTCTTCAAATAATGCAATCATTAGGTACAATACAATAGAACCAATGTGACTTGGACCATCTAGTAAATGTGCTCAAAACAGGATCAGGCCTAAAATAGGTAAATTTACAAGTGAAAGGTACTCAAGGGAGCTCATAAAACTCCAGGTTTAGACAACGCTGTGTTTCATCAGCAAAAACTTGAAATAATCTCCAGCTTCATAAAGGAAACAAAGAGAATACAAGAGAGGCAGCAACATTCAGCCTCAGATCCCATTCTGGCTTGGTGAGAGCCTGTCTTTGGGTTTAGAACGAGCTGTTTGGGTTTTAGGTTTTTGATTCATGGTTCTGAAGAATAATTGCTTTTACTCTTTTTCTTTTGTGGGCAGCTGCATTAGTAATCTTAGAAATGTACACAGGTTTAGGCTGAGAATAAAGGTGTTACAATGACAAGTTTACTAGAGGGGAGAAGTATGAGTCTGAAAAATATCTGTTTCACAAGCTTGCTCTCAAACTCGTCTGCCAGTTTTCAGAAAAGTCTTATGGAGATTTGGATCCTGTAGATTCTAAGCCTGCCAGAACTTTTACTGCTTTTGCATATATAGAGATAATAAAAAAATGACGTTTTCTTTCCCCCAAAAATGGCTATGGAAAGAATTGTATTAACAGAAATAGTAGCTTTAAAGTGTTTTTTAGTCTATTCTGCACAAATTTCTAGAACAGTATTTCACTTTTGGGCAATAGTGTTTGTGACTTGCATGGTATTGAAGCAGTGATAGGTTGTGCAAGAGATCTGAGGACTAAGCCTTTTTAAATTTGGTGTATAAATGAAAATACCATTTCCAATATAAAACTGGAATCTAAATTCAAAGACCAGATGCTGGTCTGTAATGCTGTCATAACATCAAACAATGGAAGTTGATATAGATGATGTATAGAAATGACTACAGATTGAAGGCTGGTGCTGAAAACCAATTCTTCCTGTATTGTGCAACCAGTGTGCAAAACATCAGAATATTCTTTTGGACTAATAAATGGAATGAGAACAGTGCCTTTATGTCTGACCTTAGAAGAATCTAGAATACAAAAATTACTGTGGGCTAGATCTTTTGTTTCTGAGACTTGTATAACTACATTAGCTGTATGGGGTAGAGCAGGATTTAGGTTAAGCATTTCAAAAATCCATTTTTGCTTCTCCTTTGGGTTACTTAGAACTTGCATCAGAGGTATTCTGTGTTTATTTCTTTCCTTCCTACAGCAAATGGGCAGGGATTAGAGGGAGATTTTACTTTACCTGCTGCTCATTAGCCAAGCAGCTGAGATACTGCAAGTGCATTGTGTATAGTAATTGCTGATAGTGAGGAATTACTGCCTCTCTCCCCAAAGACAGGAGAGAGCTATTAATTTGAGGAGTGTATCTGAAGCCCTTCTTCTTTCTTTAACAAAGTTGAGTGTGTATCTTCTCAGAATTGTAGCAAAAACCTTCCATTTTTCTGTGATACTTCACAAATAAATGTTTTCCTTTTTACTTTAAAAATAAAAAGTATTTTCTTCTAGTTTTTGCTGCCTTAATGGCCTGAAAATATCATGTGCACACGTGCAGGATAGAACTGAGATTTTTTTTTTTTCAGTGAACTCGTTATGACACTTTTCTTTGTAGAATTATAAATACTGGCAGTTATTTTTTCAGTCAATTAAAGTTCTTATAGTTGTTCCCAGCTTTGCTCTAATGCCATGTGTATATCTTTTAAGCAAAATGTACTCTGTACTAAATGGCTTTGTTTAGAGTGTTTCTAATAGAAATGTCCCTGCCACATGTATCTGCTTGGTCTGTGTAATCTCTTGTAGAATGTTTTCTGGCATTGAACTGACTGTATGTTTAAGCAAACATACTTCAGTTTTCACATCTCTGTTAGTAATTAATGTAGCTTGGGGTATCCCCAGTTAATTATGGGGACAATCAAGTTTTATGGAGGTGTCTGCAATCAGGCATTTGGTTGTATATAATATTAAAAAAAACAGAAAAACTTTTGAAACTATGTGGGTGTGGTGAAACATTTGTTTCCCTTTTTAAAATTGTTCTAATTTGGGGCTAAATGTCGGGTCCACTTGATGTTTGTGAGAACATTCATGTTGAATTGGCCAGAAATAGTACTTAGATGAAACTGAGTCAGCTTCCAAGGTATTTCCCTTATTCTCTGTGCCTACTATTAACAGACAACATTGGATTTTAAGGGTATTCTGGAGTATCAAGCCATGAAGGTAAATCAGAATAGTTCAGGGAAGCAGAATGTAACCCTTCAATCACTCAAACTCTGTTTTGAAAGCACAGGCAGGGTTTTGGTATAATAATGTCCTTGGACCAGTGCTCAGCACAGGGAGAGGGTAATGCATCAAAATCCAGTTTCCCTGAAGTCAATGAAAATCTTCACTGACTGCAAGGAATGATAAGGTAGGGCAATAATAATCACAATAATCCAGGACTCCTCCTTCTGTGGATCATCATGTGTAGTATGGGTATGTGTGTACAATCAGACACATATATTTATATATAAAAATGTTTGAATGCATATATGTGCTAAGGAGAAAGAGATGTTCCTTAGTCTGCTTCACAAAGAGGCTTCATTTCTTTTTTAATAAAATTCACTTTATTCACACGCAAGCCAGGAGCAACAAAGTGTCCTTTCCTAATCCTGCAGTTTTGTTATTGGTTTTCTCACCTCATGTGTGAGTGGAATTGAGGTTGTCACTTCATTGTGGTCAGTTCCACACCTTTTTCAGAGTAAACAGCATGCAAACTTGTATAAGCAGCATCTGAGCCAAGGCCCTTTTACAAACCAAACTTTAATTTGTTATTGTTCTGGCATGTAGGAATGTGTGTGAGAGACCATGTGGGCTGGCTGTGGAAGGCACTATAAAAACTAACAGTGGAATGTTCATCTGGAGATGTTCTGTATTATTTATGAAAACTTGGGGCCCAATCCTGCCACCTTCTCTCACGCTAACCATCCCACTAAGGTCAACCAATTATTCTCTTTAAGAATAATATAGGTGCATAAAACTTTACTGGATGTATGAATGGAAGTTTCAAACTTCAGAGAAACTGTGTCTGCTGACATCCATTGGATGTTGAAATTTGTGCCTTTGAAAGTAAATAAAACTAAATTGATATGATCTGGAAAGGAAAAAAGCCTTTGTATTTAGTTATATCTTCTGTTTTAGAGTTTTTCATTATAAGAACTTAATAGTGAACATCTACAGTGTGGGATTTACCAAAGAAATGTCATGGTGAGAAGTGGGTTGCACTGGTCCTCCTGGTTTCTAGTCCTTGGTAAAACATCAACTAAAATTGAAAGTGGAACATAAAGTTGACAAAAAGCAAAATTCTCTGCTGAACAATGCAGACAAGCCAGGGTAGCAATTAATGTTTGAGAACTATATATAATTAAAGGTAAGTTTGTAGTTTGTGAATAATGTAGCTGTATTTATTCTGAAGAGTAATTTGTGTCAACTAAATATGATCATCAGTTTAGAAACTATAGCAATTTGAGCTTTAGGGATACTCTCCCATTTTCTAGTTTCACCTTTACACAAGCAGATCTAGAGAAATGGTTTTGACTTCTTTCCCAAAAAGTTGATTTTTTTTTTTTCAGGGCACATGTGTCATGTGTTTTGGATTTTTTCCTGCTGCTTGAACAACAGTCTTTCTTTTTGTGAAATACATTATACATGGCCTAAGACCTATAGCTATTATAGGTATAAAACAAAACTAATTTTAGTAAATCCATTGAGACATATGGTAAAAAGTTCCATTGACAGCATGATAAATGTCTCCTATATTTGGCGTAGCTTTAACATACCACTTTTTATTATTTTTCCATAATAATCTCTCACGTAAGTAGGGCTGTAATCTAAGACTGTTTGCAATGGGAAGTGTGAACTGATCACAACATGCAAACAGGACTGTCTGTAGCCTGAAGTGTAACCCATAATACTGTCTCTGAAGCTACTGTGTTTATTTTGAGGCCTTGCCCCAGGGACAGTATGAATTTGGTGAAAGAACTCGTTACCTTCCCAAAACTGCAGCCTCTGACAACTAAAGGTGCAAAATTCTCCCTGCTGGTTCTGAATTCTGCCTCCCCACGTAGTATCACATTGCATTAGTGGCCAAACAACAGTCAAGAGTAGTTGTCATTCAATATAGAACACATTTTGAAACAATTCAGATTTGGAACTGATTTCAAAGCCAGTAAGATTTCTATAAGGAATTCATTAAAAAAACCTGCCAAACACAAACAACTAGTTTGAATGCTGAACCAATTATTTATGTACACAGACTGCATATTGAAAGGGTTTTAAATTTGAACCAGTTTATCTGAGGCAGAATCAATTTGGTAAAGGTATCAAACATATAACTGCTTCATTAAACAAGGCATTTTCCCTGCCACTTGCTGCCTTGCCACTGTTGTCTCCATAAATCATCTGAAAAGTGTTTTTCCTATCACTGTGTATGAGATAGATTCCACTTTGGAGGTAAGAGTGAATGTAGTCCTCTGTGTTCCACATCATGTGTAACAGGCTGTAGCAAAGTAATTTTATGCATTTCTCTTTCTCTGTAGAAAGGAAAAATTTAAGTGCCCTTTCACAGTAAAGGGGATTTTTGAGCCCATCCCTGGGCCACTCTGCTAAGTGTCTGTGTATATGTAAAAGAACAACTGTTTCCCAGGATTTTTATTTACACAAAAAGTGTCCAGGATTTGGATACCTTAAGTGGCTTGAGAATCCATAAACAATGAGCTTAACTTTTAGTGTTAAATTGTACAACATCTATACTTCTATGAAAAACTTTTCTTAAATTTTGATGAGCTTTAAGAATAAGTTGTGTCTGGTCTAATGTTTTTGGTTTTCTGGTATCAAGATTTCTCACATCATCCCAATGAGAAACCTCACCCGAGTTCAGATGGAGCCAGCTCTGTGCAGATGGTGACAGTGACCCTTTTGTCTAAGTACTAACTCTGACACAATGGTGCAGAGCAGTTTTCTGTGACCCATCTGCTTGCAAGTGGATGGAAGGAGGTCTCTGTTTTGTATGGTTTGGCCCTCCTCACTTTCAGAAAATCAGAAGAAACAATCTACCATTATTTTTTCCATCTTGGAGGGAGATAGTGGGGTGTTTGCAATGGAAAGAGCCTCATGGTCTAGGTTGGGGCCTACAGTTGCATCTTCTTACCTTATTAAGATGGGTATTCTTTTTCCTTGATGATGAAGATGAAGCAAAACAAGTCACTTTTCATGTAGTCAACCACAGTGAAGTTAAGGGGAGGAAAAATTACAAGCCATGATAAATGTCAGCAGTCAATATTGTTTCTCTTTACAGAACCATAAACAAAATCATGCAACTAGTCTCTAAAAGGTCTTGATGACAGCTCTGGTAAATTTAAGCAATCTGGCTACAAAGATGAATAGTATTTTCCTGTTGCACATTCCCTCTCTCTCCCTGAAGCTATTTAAATCTAATTAACCTAGTGTCAAACTCTCTGATTTCCCTCCAATGTTCTAACACAGGGCCTTAAACAATGTTGATTTTTTTTTAAATGCCAACTTCTCTCAAAATATTTGGTTTTAACATTCATCCTTTTATTTGCCTGTGTACCAAAATAAATTATTACCTCAGTTATATGGCTATGACACTGAATCAGATGGTACCCACAGAAGGAAAACAGTTTTTTCTCTAGTACAGAAAGCATGTGTATACAATGGCTGTCTTGCTCTGGCTCAACTCTTGTTTTTGCCAGTCTTTCATTTCCTTCCACTGCATGAAATTTCACTTCAGTAAAGCTAGTAAAAATTTTGTTATTAAGTTCAGTAAGGAAAAATTACTACGTACCTTTAGCTACAAAATACTGATTTTCTAGAGTTGTATAGAAATTCCCAGAATGACTGCCTATCTTCTCCTGCAGTACTGACAGTGGACTAAATTCTCTGCAGTCTGTAACCAAGGAGTCAGGAGAGTTGCCCTGGATGCACCTTGCTTCAGCATTTAGATCATTGATATTAAATTGGTTTTGTATCTGTTCACTCCTTTTGGGATAGAGGATTTTACTCCCTTGCCCTGTTCAGTTTGATTTTTAAGCTTTGAAAGGAGCAAAAGGTTTAAAGTAAGAATAATATAAAGATGATAACTGGATTTTCAAATTGTTCAATTTTTGTTAAGTGAAACCTTGAAGTTGCTTGACCTTTAGTCCAAATACTATAAGGGACTGAGAAACACATAGTTATCTGGTTTGAAAATCTTTTGTTGACAGAACAAGCACAAAACAGCTGCAGCTCTTGTTCAAATTACTACATACCTACATAAGTCTTTTGAAGAGATCAGTAATTCTTTTCTTAATTCCTCAATGAGTAAAAAAACCCAACAAAAACTGCAAAAAAATGTTCTACAAGTATTATATATTGGATACAAAAAAGCCTTTAACAAAAGTATATCCTAGTGGGGTCCATGTAGCTACATAATGTTCACACAAAGCATCATTTTAGTGAATATTTTTGGGGCTACCTCCACTCCTTTGATAGAGGAACAATAAAATGAAAATATTTTTGAGCAGTAACTTAGTGGGAGAGATGCATGCTACTTAAGCATTCTTGTACAATTTAACAATGCAGGCAGTCTCTGTTTCAAACATATCTCCTTTTGAAGCGCGCTGAAATGTTGGACCTATTTTCCAGTTCATGTAAAGTCAGTGCCCTACTTTACCAAGGGGATCTGGGCTGTAAATTCCTGGAATAGCTATGAGCAGTCCTCTGCACTGTCCATATTATGGGCAAGTGGGCTGGCAGTCGAGTATAGGCTTGTCAGCTGATCCACAGAGGTAAAAAATAAATAATTCAAGTACTGCAGTTGCAAGAAGTACTTTATCCTATGAGTCATTGCTTTTGATATACATTTTTTCCAGCATTTGTCCTCCAACAAACATTTACGTTTCAAGCCACTGGTATAAATGTTTATTACTTTTGAATGCATTGCCTGAAAACTTATTGCTTTAAGATGTCCATTATACTATTGTTAAGAGACTTCTATTAATTGTCTAATTGATTTGGTTTGTGGATTTGGTTCTACCTCTTTAAGTTGTGTCCTGGCATGTGAGCCCTAGGGAGTATCATCCACAATATTATTTTATCTGATGGTGTCACAACTTATCTCCAATGATATTTGTTTATTTGTTATAGGTACAAATTGGTAGTGCTGGGATCTAATCACTTTGACTGGGATTTTACTGATCAGATAGTGACAGCAGAACAAGTTTCTCCTGTGAAAGTACAGTTGCATTTAAAAAATAAAATTTTGTACTGTAAAGGTAGACTACTAATGTAACAAGGCAGTTCAGCTCTCCTACATGATCCTTCCAAGAGACACCTAACAGCATTTGATTCCTTGGGATTTTATTTAGGTTTGCTTTAGTGTACTGTCTTTAGATATTTAAGCTATTCTCTAAAAGTTGATTTAACTGCATTTGAGCAGTTAATTCTGGATACAGAATTTATTTGATCAGAACCTTTTAAGACTTTGTTGAGGGCTCAGGACTATATTCTTCCCAGGATGGTCCCCCCAAAAAAAATTTTCCTAGACCCACTTCTGCTTGAGCAGGGCACCAACATCAAAGACTTCTGTTTGCTCTCACCTGTCTTAATACAGTGCAGCCAAGGGCAATTGAAATTTGTAGTGAATGTATTATGTACATCTAAATTCAGCCTTGAATTTTTCATTTGTTTTTGGAAATGCTTGATCAATTATTTTCAGTGTAAAAAATGCATTATCACATCCTGCTCCAGAAGGATGTTCACTGGTTTTTAAAGGACTTTATGCCAGTTTATTTTTTCATTCTGGGACTGAGCCCTGCCCTGTGGTTTCTGTTGCAGCATACCTGTCAGATTTCATGGTTGAGAAGAGCTACAGTAAAGGAAAGCATTTGCATAACTGGACAAATACTGTCAGCATCCTTTGCTATCGAAGTTTGAGTAAAGGTCTATATCCTGTGGAACAGAAAAAGTGCCTCATGTCATGTCTCGGTTAACTTATTTTTTCTAGCTTTTTTCTTTTATTTTCTACATCTGGTACCTTTTGTACAGATGACCACCTGCTCTTATAGACCAAACCAGCTGTTTAACAATGTTGTATAGTTGAGATAAGATTTTTTTTTTTTATTTCTCTGAAGAACTTAACAATTTTTAGCCTCTGATGCTCTTTAAAGTTCAAGTGCTTTTGAAGATAGGGCATATTGCAGACACAGCATGTGATGGAATAAGTGAACATAGAATGCACTTTACTCTCTGTTTGATCTCTCTAGTTGCTGGTAATTGGTGGTGGCGTTGCTGGGCTGACTGCAGCAGTAGCTGCCAAAGCAATGGGAATTGCTGTCAGGGGATTTGATACCAGGTGGAGTAAGAAAATATGGCTTAGAACCTAGAACACTGTTAACACTTTATAAAGCATTCGGGTTAAAGTTCTGCTTTGCTTTGCACTGAAGCAAAGCATTCTCATTCAGAAACAATCTGGAAGGTTTCTTTCTGTCATGGGACTACCAGAAATTTTACTTAATTCATCGCTAATTAACACAAAATTCAAATTATTGATTTCAATATCCAGAAAAAGGGAACATCATTTAAAATATTCTGCCTCCCTGCTTCCCTGGTCTAATTTAAGAAAAACATCGTCTTCTTCGTTCCTTCCTAGACTCAACTTTCCTCTGTTTTCCCTGCATATTATACCCAGTCCATCCCAGTCCCTTTGAATGTGGGGTTGTGTGCCACTGTTTGACCCCCACCCCTCATGGCTGTCCCTCCCCCAGCACGGGTCACCCCTGGGCTCCTGTTCCTCAGACAGAGAACTCTGATAAGCAGTGCCTGCTTCCAGGAGTGCCCCGCCAGCTGCCTGTCTCCTCAGCACCCCATGTGTGTCTCTCTCTTCCCATCTCCTGCCTC
Source organism: Trochalopteron elliotii (assembly GCA_024734555.1). NCBI lineage: Eukaryota > Metazoa > Chordata > Aves > Passeriformes > Leiothrichidae > Trochalopteron > Trochalopteron elliotii. The sequence continues at coordinate 1,671,462 of JANPWX010000378.1, forward strand.
AGGAGCTGATGTGTGTGAGCAGGAGTGTCCTGTGCTGGGCTGGCAGCTTTTGGAGGGTGAGAGGCTCTTTATGTGGGTTTTGGAACCAGCTGGAACTGGAGGCCCTGCTCACACCTGAACAGATTAGGCCCTCGTGTACCAGGTATGATTTGCCTGGTACAGTGTTTAAAAGTGGTACTTGTATTAGTTCAGATTCTGCTTATGGCATTGGAGACCTCAAACATTTGTTCCTATTTGCATAAAATGCTTAGTGAAATATGCATGTATCTAGGTATTTACTAAAAACTATTAGTGAGTAATGGCTTGGTGATTACATTTTACCTGTTTTTAATCAGGGGTTTAGAATATTTGTTTTGCTAATGACTTCCTAGTAATTTTCAGTTCAGACTCAAAGTAATTAATACATTATATTTACTTCTGAAAGCACCCATGTATATGACACACCTCCCTATTTATCCTCTCTAGTAAGAGTTACCATTCCTAGAAAGAGTTATTAAACTTGATTGGTTTGCTTTCTTAAATGTGAAATTGGGGAAGAAATCTTCATTTCTAAGCAGTAGGAATATGATGGAATCCATGAAAAAATGATCAGTAATTATATAGAGCTGAGGCTGGGAGTAAAGTAGAAATGACTCATCCTGCAGAATTTGACATTTTTTGGGTGTAGATTATAAACCAGCATTTAGAAATAACTGATGTGCAGGGAAAATACAAATAACATCAGTGTTGCTCTAACAAATGAAAAAGTAATCAGCATTGCAGTAATAAAGATTGTCTTTCCTTGAAGTCACTGCAAGTTTGTCATGGAGTTCTTACAAAAGTGTTGTGGGGTAATAAAGCAAAGTCTTTCATAAGTAATGAAACCACAAATTGGAATATTAGTCAGAGATAATTCTCTCTGTTTTTATGTACTGTGACTTTTATAAGCATGGGGAACATCCTTTTAAACAATGACATCCATAAATGCTTTTAAACTAATTCCTTCATTAACAAGAATTTTAAGTGTTCAATTCCAGAGATAGCAAAAGGAAAACCAATTCAGAGATTTGCCTATTTTCACAATTCTAAAGTAGTGGTACAGAACAGTTTTTAATATGAGTGGTAGATTTTGTGGTAGATTATGGTAGTGGTAGATTATGGGATATCCCAAGAAGGGTAAGTTTAATCAGGAACCAACCTGGGCTGAAGCAGAATGCTTGCTGCCACTGTCCCCCAGGTAGTAGATTGCTGCAATGGCCTGTTCTGGAGAGCCAGGTGAAGTGTCCAGCTACAGTATTTCAATTTTACCTTGTATTGACCACTTCTGAGGCTGCCATACTTCATTATGATGTTGTGATTTACTCCAGGATGTGTATGGAAGCCAACGTGTGTGACTTTATATGAGATAAACTGGTGAGTTTAATGTCCAGATGGCTATCCTGGAATGATGTAAGGAAAGAAAGGAACAAAAACTTAGTGTACAGTGTTCAAGGTCAGAATTCAATGTAAATTGTTTTCAAAGCATGGCATTAGGATTTATTTGAGGTTTTTTTGATGTTCTGCTTTCATAATAATACTAAGGGATGTTAGAGATGTGGTATTAATCCAGATGAACTTGCAAGGAATTTAAGTTTTGAAGGTATCACTGTCTTCTTCCTTGGGTTTGTCTAGAGTGCAGTTAATCTGTGAAACACATTGTGCAATGTGATTCTTATCAGACAATCATGAGGTGTTTTTTCATTTGAAGAAGTACTTGATTTCTTCTTCTCAAAAATAAGCACCATATGGTTTTGTAACCAGTTCCCTGACTGGCCTCCCAGCTCATTTAAACTCTGGCTTCCTGACAAAATTGCTGAATTTCTTTGGTCATGCATCAGAGTAAGCTATTAGTTTTACACAGAAACCTTAACTTGTAAAAGAAAGCTTTAGTAACTCATGTCTGTAGTAATATGCAAATTTGATTTACTAGCATGTATAAAGCAGGCATCAGATCTGTGGAGAACATGTGAAAACTTTCCAACACATGAAAGCTTTGACAACTATTTATTTTGCTTTCTCATCAGGGTGTGGTGAACACTGGTTACAAGGACTTGCCAAGTAGAATGGCTACTCAAGCCAGTAGCCTTTTTTCCAACAACATCTTGAAATTATTAAAGCTGTTTCTCCTGAGAGAGAATATTTTCACTTTGAACAAAAGAACGATTTAGATTATAGGGCTATTGATCATGTCATTAGAGGAATTTGGGTAATAAAGGTGAGTTTCAACACTGAAACATTTTTGATAAAAAACATATAAAATGTGTTGTCTGAAAGCAGTGATTTTGTTAGGGAGTTTAGTCATTCTGAGGAAATGTTATCATTCAATATCTACATGATAATGTTGGGAAGGGGATTTCTTGCTTGTTTCAAGCAGTAAAATATGGAGCAAAAAGACTTATAAAAATGTCGATACTCTAAAATTACTGCTGTCCTTCAAACTCGTGTTTTTAAAGGATGAGTTTTGAGAATCAGCCCATCCCCTGAGCTACTGAGCTCTGCCTTAGCAATAGAAGTTCAAGTACTAGAGTTTATGGGATGAAATGAGCACGTATTGAACACAGGAGCTGCTAAGTAGGAATAGGTGAGCCGTGTGTGATACACAAAAGGACTTCAGGTAGTGCAAGTACTTCAAAGGCCAGATGGTCTGGTGACACTTACTAGGTCTTTGCCCCAAGGTCAGGAGAGGTGGAGCATTGCTAAAGATACTGTGGTTTTCTGTTGAAACAACCAGGGCCTTAGCCTGAGAGTGTCAAATATATTTCAACTCTGATATGACATCATGAAGCTATACTCTGTGTAGTCTCCACTGTAATAGCAGCAGCCCTCATGCCTTCCTATATCCTTCAGTCCCTTCTTTTGGAGGAGAAAAAGAACTAAATATACAGTTAAATTAGGAGACAACACTAATTTCTCTGGAAACTGATATTGCTTGTGTGCTGACTGCAATTTTTTGTATGCAAGATGTTTCTTGAGATAAACTGATTCTTTTTCAGTCAAGTTTATTTTGGATGTAGTTAAGAAAAAAAATTAATTTCTATAGTCACGGTGAATTGGAGATTGACAGGAATCCATATTTGCCTGCAGGTAGCATTAAACCAATGTACAGTCATGCAAAATGTTTACATATTGGCAGACTGGAATTACTTTTCAGCTGAAGAAGTGTTTGTAAAGAGAAGCATATTCATGTTAAGCTTTTAAGGAACACAGTCTAGGACATAGATATGTTATCTTTTTAATATTTGTTTTCTGTGCTTTCTTTTGTGTTTGCCAGCCCATAATATAAAGAAAGGTAAGATACAGTAGGAATCCATCATAATGATTTTTTTTCTGCAACAGGAAGGTGTAAGGCATTATTTCAATAACCTTTGCCAGGGACAGCAGTCTCTTCTGATTAGCACAAGATCAGGAAGAGTCATATCCTTATAATCTAAGAAAATTATGATCACAATTAGAATTTATATAACAGCTAAAAGAGAATTTATCTATATTTCTTGTTACCAGTTGGCATTTTGATGATCAGCCATGCTAGCAATAATTATGTAAAAATAAAGTGAGCTTCTGAAAGGTAGTGTGGACTAACATTGAAAAGCCACAGACAATGGTAAGTCAGGTTTGCTAAGATGTCCTGTTGTTTTCCCATTAAATGAAAGGCTAAAAACTCACTTTTCAGGGTCCTTGGTGAATCACCATATGCCTTTTGTTACCAATAAATTTCCTCTGATATTAATTATGTATGAAATAAAGAGCCAGTATAGTATAGGTTAGGAACCCAATCCAGGGCCAATTGAAATGAACATAGGCTGTTCTCAAAAGCTTTTGGATCAGGGCCTGTGTATACTGCATAACTCCAGATGTCATTATCTGTGTTGAAATATATGTATGGAATGGAAAAATGAATCATATAGCAAGGTTTTGATTATGTTCAAGAGTATTCTTCTCATAAACAAGATTGTTATGCACTCTACATTAGAAATAATGATGCAATGAAAGAATAATACAAATGATAACAGAAAAGGATACGTATAGCACAGCTTTGTAAGGGTTCACTACCTTCACGACTCCTGTTCAAGCTGAATGAGTAACAGTAGAAATATCTATTAGTTCCAGGAAAGCCAATTCTGGCAATATGAAAAGTTGATTTTAAAGGAGGAGGAAAGCAGAGAAGGAAGTCTGTTTCACTCATTCCTTAACCAAACTTTGTACAGCAGCTGAAAGTCCTCCCTTACTGTCTTCTCCCAGGGTCATGGACTCGCCATGTTTTGTCCAAAGTATCAACCTTGTTTGAAGATCTGTTCTCCTTGATTAACAGTGGGCAATTTTATATATACATTTTAAAGTTTTTGTTAAAAACTTTCTTAAATGACAGTACAACTGAAAATTAAACTGTCATTTCTAAGAGTGAGATTGGAATATCTTTCTATTTTATGCTTTGTCTTGATCAGAGAAATTCATTCTGTACATTGATTTGCTCAGAGCTTACTTGAGTATATTTAACAAAACCTTGTGCAAGTGATGACAAAATATGTCTCCAAGTAGAATATCATATTATCTTGGATTAATTAAATGATCTGGTCTTTTCCTAAAGAGGGAAAAACATTTCCTTAAACCACTAACACATATGGTCAAAAAGACAAGTACTGGAAGCAATAATATTTTCTCCCAAGGAAGTATTGTTGAACTCTTTGTGTGGTCTGCATCTTTTAACAATGTTCAGATGCTACACTGTGGTCTGCATTTCTACTAATGCAGTAAAGGTTGTGAAAAGCCACTGGGGAATTTATGACATATTTGATTTTGGAGTTTTTTTGGTGAACCATTTCTCCATATTTGCCCAAGTAGAATATTTTTTATTTCATAAATTTAGTTTGGCAGTCCCATGTGCATCTGCTGAATCCTGGGGTACACACTTCATTCTCACATTGGCCAAGAGTCTATTATTCCAAAATTAGTTTTCTGGCAAAAACAGTGTACACAAGTTATGCATGCAAAAGCATGAGCAGGAAATGCCTTCTGCTATCATGGGTGTCTGTGACAACTTCTGTGGAAGAAGGGTTTGGGTTCTACGCCTGTTTTTATTTTATGATTAATAAAGAAAAGTGCTTTTTTTACTTTTCTGAGTGCATAGTTTTGTTTTCTTTATAGGTTTGGCAGGTATTTTAGGACTGATGCTTGTTTCTCTCAATCCTTTTTTAATCAAATAGTGAAAATATTTATTCTTGCTTGGAACAGTGGTTATCACACTATCCAGGGAGTCACACCTGGCCTTCCTCTGCCTCTCATACCAGAAATTGTATTTATTATTCCCAAGTGTATTGTCTGCTGCCTTCTTCTCTCAGATGCTTCACTATGACAGATTTGAGTTCAATTTCATTAAAAGGGATGTGTAGGAAATCAAAACAAGGCTAATGACTTCTCTGAAATGAATTACAAATGAGATTACAACTTAGTTCCTGCCTCAAAACTTTTACTCCTGGCTTTAAATGATGTTTTTCTCATATTTACTTTAAATTCATGATGCATATTCATGCACAAAGATCTACTGGCAACAAAAGGATTGTATAATCATCATATAGGAATGCCATATAAGCATCAACTTCATGTTTGTACCCATTGTCTCTACAGTAAATATACATAATTTTGTGAGTGATAAGATGACAAAAGAATAAAAACTTTAACAGAATTAATGGAATAGTGAGAAGTGATGATAGATTTTGATGCAACCTCAGGTATGTCTGTCTGTATCCTTTGCTTTCTCCTCTGCATAGGGCCAGCTCCTTTCTGCCTGATTAGTCCAAAAAGGAATACATCTCCCAAATAAGGAGAGTGTTTCATCTGTTGATGAAGCCAGTAGGTTAAATCTTACATCTGGGGATGGATTTGTCATGCTGATTAGCACTCCACAGTTATCTGTCTGTAATTTGAGCAGATGTAGCAGATTTTTATAAGCTATCTAGCTGGTTTCTGAGTCATAATTTGTGGTGAAAAAAGAGACCCTGAATCACAATTTAATATTTTCAGTGATTAAAGATAAGAAACCTTCCTTTTAGCATTTCTCCAAAATAATCCCCAAAACTGCATGTAGAGACAAAGTCTACAACCACAGAAAAGAGAGAGCTGGGAAACCTATGGAGTAGATAGAGCTTACAGCAGCAGGATGGGTTCTGTTTATTGGAATATGAAAGGCTATTGACACTTTAAAGATATTATGGTAGTTTTCAAAACACAAGACTGGGAAAAGCAGATAAAATAGATAACATAATCTAGCATGAAGTTCTGTAGCTCTCAAAGTAAAACAAAGGTAGAATTTGTTCAATAGCTAAGTAACCCAAAGCTAGGAGGGTGGTCTTGGCTAGCAAAATGAGTAACATGAGCAAGTAAAGAGCTGGATCCTGCATGAAATATTAGTGCTACAAGCAGTGAGGAACAAGGCATGTGTGCAGAATCAGTCCCTCTTGAAAAACAGCCCTCTAGAAAAGCCATTCACTTATATGGGCAGATATCTGTCATCCTTCTTTATTAGATCATCTGTTATCCCTAGGGCCAGGGAAACAATTTTATAGCCTTTTTGTTTTCTACTGTCCTTATTTGAGCATATTCCTTTGACTGTGCTATGTTTCATTCAAGAGAAAACAGCTTTGCATTTCCAGTTCTCTAATGTTCAGTCAGTTACAAAAGCAGCAGTATTCATTGAAGAACTTAATTCATTTGCTCAGGTACCAATCTCTAGGTAGTTTAGAGTTTATCAGGAGACCATATTTACCTTTATTTGCTGTTTTTAAATCCACCCTCAGGTGCATTTCTTTGCTATTTTTTAATCCACATCCAGATGCATATGTTGTTCAAAACTTATTAAAACTGAGGTATTTCTTATTAGAGGTAGAACATAACTGGCCTTCATTTTTACTAAAGACAGAAAAAGGAAGTATTTGGGGAAGACAACAATCTGATAGTAATCAGACATGAACTATTTTTTACCTGCCCTTAAGGTTTCCAACATCCTAGAAAATTGTTCAGCACTTACTCTAGGAGAAATGAGGTGTTGAATTTCATTAATTCTTTAAAGATTTTCAAACAGTGCCATCACTGGGGAAAAGAATCAAATGGATGCCCTGGAACTTGTCAGAGGGTTACATAAGGTGTAAAACCACTGAAGCTAGCTTTTCTCAGTTGTCTTACAAATGAGTACTTGAGAGGTGTTCTGGGAAATTTTTGTTGCTTCTTGTGTTGCATCCTTTCCACAGGCCATAGTAAAAGCCACAGCAATACAGTCTTACAGCTACTCTGTTTAACCCCACATTTCCTCAGGGTACAATATCTATAAACTTGCTCCATCTCAGGATTGTTTGTATCCTTATGTGACAGTTTCCCTTCTCTCAGCTTGAAGCCTTTGGGCTTAGACTCCTGAAAAACCCATAAATATTTCTTGCAGATACCAGCCAACACATGGTCTTTGGCCTTTGCAAATGTTCCAAGAATGCTGTTGAATGGTTATGATTTGAGCATCATGGATTTTTCTGACTATATTGTTTTGGATCATACTTTCAACTCATTCAGTGATGTAGGTTAAAAGACAGTTTATTATTTAAAATTGTCACCATGTGCTCTTCAAATATCAGATGGACGACTGCATGCTTACTAAATGAGGTCATGTAGGAATTTCAGAGCATTTTTTATATCAAAATATCAAAAATCAAAATGTGAGAGAATCAGAACTTCATATTTACCTTGATAAAATATAAAAATTGTGCCCATGAAGAATATAATGGCCAAAACATTTTTAAATGTGCACAGTGCAGGGCAGGACTAATCTAGCAAAGGTATTTTTTAAAATCTTTCAACTTGAACTAATGTGTTAAGTATTTTTCTGTAAGGGCAGAGTATTAAGAAATAAGCCTGAAAACCATAAAGACTAAGGCAGTAATTGAGGCATTTTAAACTAATATTAGAAAACAATACATCAGTGTTGATGATAATTGAAAACATGTACTCAAATGTATGTCAATGGATCCTGGAGCTGAATTGCTGGGATGTTAATTAGTTTCATAGTTGCTTGCTGGATTGGTGTCATAAAAAATACAGAAACCAGAAAATGTTAAGAGAGGAATGTGCAGAAGTCTAATAATCAAAAACGGATATTCACTCACAATAGCAAAAAAAGATGAAATCTTTCATCTTTAAAGACAAACTATTTGTTCTCAGTCCTCCTGGCAATTATAAAATAGTTTGAAGTGTATCAATACTCCATCGTTGATTTTTTTCTTTGATTTTTCTGTTTTGATTATTTTCACCTAATGTATTTCAGCTCAGTTGTGTGCTGTGCAGGAGGGATGGCAGGGCTGTCTACTCAGAACAGTTCTGGATCTGGAAATACCCCTGGTAGGACTGAGGTGTCAAAGCTTCAGGAGCAAGCAGCAGTAGAAGCACTGAAATCCTCAGCAGAAGTTCTGGGCGTGGCTCTGGGTGGCACAATGGGCATGTGGCACTTCTTGTAAGGTAAATGTGCTCAATCCACAGTATCCTTGTTATTGATTAATTTACTGTTCTTTGAGAGGATAGGAAAATATATAATATGAAGACAAATTCTTAAAGGTGACGCTTCTATCTAAGTGGTGAAAGATCTTAATTGCTGATTAAAGGTTTATTCAAATCAAATATTGTTCTGAAATGAAAATTTGGTGTTTAAAAAAGCACTGATCTAGTTAGATGTTTTTGGAACTTCTCATTTGTTTTCTTACATGAAACAATTTTCTTGTTATGAATTTATCAACTGCCTCAGTTGATCTAAATTACAATAAATTTATGGGAAAAGAAATTTTTGAAAATTTAAAGTAAGGAGGATTACTTTAAAGTAAGGATATTTGTTAAGGAGGATTTTGTATCCAATTCTAAGGAGGCCAACAGAAATTCTCAGAAGTTGAGCCTGAAACTTGGTAAGAGAGAAGAGGGGAAGGCACTACTCTGCCAATTTGTCACTTAGATTGTGGCAGTCTTCTAAAGCATCCAGAACTGTTTTGCCTGCCTTGATTCTCTGTAGGCAAAATGTGTTTGGAAACTCTGGCGAGTACATCCACACAACTCTCCCATACATGAGAAACAGTGGCTTCAAAGGAGCTGTTCTGGCTCTGTTTCTTACAAGTTGTCATCCCAAAATGTTCTAGCAATGAATTTTTGGAATAGACTTAAATTAGGTTAAAATTTCCTATAACTATTATATTTCTAATTCATTGTATGAAGAGAAAAACAACATAAGTAAATAGTCCTCTCTTGCTCAATGCTCTGTTTATGTTTTGAGTATGAAACACAATGTAATATTTCATTTTGGATCAAAATAACTTAATTTTGCAGGTCTTACCATTGCAAAATGAATTGAATCTCTGACCTTCCTCAGCCTGTAGCTGCATTTCACAGTCTGGTTGGTTTGGCAGCAGCAACTCTTACATGAACTGCCAAATATGGAATTGAATATCCACACCTTGATGTTCACCCTACTGCCTGCGTTCTCAGAGTTGTGGCACATCTGGGCACTGTGTTGGGATGTAGTTTCAGTGCTTCTTTAGTGACTTTTGTAGAATTGCTGGGTACTCTACTGTAGTCTGTCATATGGAATTTAGAATGCAGTTCACTAGAGGCCCTCTTCTGTTTTCCTCAAAATCCAGTTGGCTCCCAGGAGAAGCCAGGGCATAATTATCTTAGGCCCTTTACAAGAGAAGCAGTCTTACACAATTTAGCTTAACAAATTTGGTAGGACTGGAACACAAGGAAAAGGAGGTTAGTGACTTTGGTGTTTGTGTTGATTAGGGGAGATGATGATGTTGGTCTCAAGGATTTATTTTTTTTTCTGGATTTGCTAAACAGTGTTTGTTTAACTGAGAATCTGACTTAGATTCCATAGAGCTTTATTCCTAAGAGACTCATGTGAACAACTGTTGGCTAGAGGTATTGTAGTAAGAGATCTTTTAGGTCCCTAAGTAGAAATTATTTCCTTCTGCGAAGTTACACAGCTATTCAAACTTCATGTTCTGCATAATTGCTGTCCTATTTGATATTACAAAGCAATCATATCACACTGCTTTTGTTTTCTCAAAATTAATAAGGCTGATAGAAAGAGTGACAGCCTGTGACAGGAAAAGGAGCTGGTGCACATCCATTTCTGAGAATTCCGTCTAAAAACATTCCCAACTTTTTGTCTTCTATCTGAAACTGGTGGATCTTTCCTTCAGCTAAACAAATCACCAAGAAGACCAGTATCTTTGGTATTTTTATTCTGTACCATACCCTGTCTTCATTTCTAGTACTTTAGCATTAAAAGTATTTCAGTGCTAGAGGCAATAGAGCATTAGAGCAGCCATGCTCACTTCCACGTGTGCTGAACTGGGAACCATTTCTTCCTAGCTGCCTTGCTGACAGCATCCATGGCTAGTATGAGCAGTTTCTGCATTGGGTTCAAGCTGCACTCTGGATTGGTGTGCACTCTTGGTGCTACAGGATTCTCCTCAATTATGGTAAAAGTTCCAGAGAGCAATTCTTGAACCGTTTCATTGCAAATGGAAGTTTTTTGCACGCACATCCAGCACTTAGGAGTCTTGCATGTCAACAGAAAAAATTGGCATAAACTATGAGGAATCAACAAAGCATTCTGCAGAATGTTTATCTAGCCCTATAGAAATTCCTCAACAAGTCTGCAAGGCCTCATAGGATCCCACAAACCACACTGCAGAGATCCAAAACTTTCTAGCCAGCAGCAGTGCTGTAAAATAAGCTGTGGATGTTTATCTAGTCAGATGTATACGTAATCCTAGCCATTGCTGGAATTGTGTACTCATTTTGGAAAGAAATAAGTGAGTAAGGGTCTTGTCCTGCAAAGTAACAAATGACTTCAGCTCCTATTATGCCTGTATAATCTTTGAGCAAAAATTCTAAAGCCGTATTTGCTTACGAGACCAAACCCAACAGAGGTCATAGGTAACAATCTTCTGCTAACAGGGTGACTAAATGAACTTCTATTTGCTTTTATTTCACTTAGTAAATATTTTAGAAATGATATCATTTCTTGAAATATTAGTTCAATTTTTATTTCCCTTATGTGGTGCATGCTAGATTGCAGGGGTTGACAGCTGTAGGTGGAGCAGCTATGCCTGTTACTCAAATACCAGTCACTCTGCCTGAGCCTTGTGTACAGAAGGTTTTCTTGACATCAGTCTTGACAATGATGGGTGTCTTGATTGGTTCCTCTGGATGGAGCTATCCTGTCATGCACTGTGTGTGCAGTAAGGAAATTCCACTAGATTTTCCCTCTTTCCTGTGTGAAAAAAGACAAAGGCATCTACTTAGGAAACTTTTACAAATAAGCTGTTGCAGGAGATTGGATGACTGGACTGGCTCCGTGACAGAATTTTGCTCATATTGGTAGTATAAAAAATGAACTTATGACAACTGGATATACATGTCTGGTGGGTTTTCTAGAATCAAAATTTGGCAACTTCTAAAATGCCAATGACGGCAAAGAAATCAAAATATGTCTGGGTTGCATGATGTGTGACACTGTAGAGCTATCCAGCCAACTGAAGGATTGCAAGCAGTGTATATGTGGTAGGAGAACTCCTCCTCATTTTTACCCTGCTTTTTAGTAGCTCCTTTACCCAGAGTTCAAGCACTTCCACGTGGCACTTCACTGAACAGAGTGAATGTGCCATCAGAACACATCAGTGTGGCAGTTCTGGCTGGTCACAGCCTGGGTCATGACTGGCACTCACATGTTGGCATGGAATACAAATCAGCAGCCTTGAGACAGTTGATTCCTTCTGATTGAAGTTGTGATCTTATGCCATAAGAGAACTTGCACAGTTTTGCATGAGTTCTAGCCCTGCTGTTTGTAAACAGTTCCTACTACACTAAATCTGACAACTGAACTCTAAAAACAACTAGAAAAAAAAGTAACAGCAATGTGATTTACTTGTGAAACCAGCCATGTAAGTTAATATTTTCTAAAACACTGAATGGCCTTCACTGAAAGATCTCACCCAGCAACTGGCTTTGAGGGAAGTGCAAAATGTGCTGTTTCATAACATGCAAGATGGGAAGTGTTATTTAAACAAAGAACATCTTTGTTTCACTAGTGAAAAATGTTAAGGTAGTTTAGGGAGGAGAAGAGAAATCATTTTAAAATGTCTGAAAAACAAAGTTTTCTCCAAAGTGTATCTGACAATCTGTTTGAAATGTAATTTTTATGCCAAGTGGGATCCTGAAGCTTTAAAAAAAAGAAGGGCAGTGCAATATTGAACTGTTGAACCATTTCTGTATCAGCTTCACAGCTTGTTAAAGTAAACTTTAATGAGCTGAAAAATAATGCAGTCTGACTTCCCAAACAAACTACATGGGAACTTACAGCAAATGAACAAATGAACTATTTATTTTGGGATTCTTTTAATGAACTTGGAACTGTTGTTTTGACCAATATACTCGTTTAGTATATTCACATTTAGGCTTGATCTTTGCCAAATGTGACATTTGGGTGGATATGGCACAGCATCTACAGCAGGAAGGAAACCTTTGGAAATCATTGCAACTTGCACTGAAGCTGGATTAGACCAAGATATTGAAGAGATAAAGGAGTCTCATTCTCTCATTACCCTGGGTGAGAGTTCAGATTTTTGCTGTTCAAATTACTCAACAGCAGGCTTTCCAAGCCACCTCACATCTTGAGTAACACTGGATATTTCACTGTTCACTTCACATTAATTGTGTCAAAATCTTGTTCCCACTTCCTTTGAATCTATCCAGTTCACACTTGTAATCCAAATACTGAAATTGTTAAATACCTCTTCTCTCCTTATATGCCACCTGTATCTCATCTGATGTTAGCAGTCATTCCTTTCTTGCTTTTGCCTATAAATACAGACCTTTACAATTATTAGTCAACTTCAGGGTATACATCTTGGTAGTACTACAGTGCTCATTCTTCTGTAGTGATACAGCATAAGGCAAAAGGGTTAATCAAGGCCCTAAGACTAATTTCATCAGGTTTACACAATTTGTCATAATTGTGAAATTTTGAGGTTTTGCAATTGATGTATATTCCACCTCCAATATAAGTCAGTCCTGTTCTTTATGATTACACCTTAATGAATCACTCACTTGATGTCTGTGAACTTTTCTGGGAATTTTCCTAATCTTAAAAAATAATGAAGGCCTTCAGTGCAGGACTGGGGATGGTGGAAATATAAAGAATTGGCCACAAACCTAAATGGTTTTGGTTTTTTACCCTTTGAATAGTACTAGTTTATAGCAAAGAAATGTGAGATGAAGTCACTGTTACTGAGCCTCCCTCATTGTGTTAATTCTTATTAAAAAACCCTCCCAAACTCGCTTTTCCTAAAAATGGGTAACCCAGCACTGTCAAGATTTATGCAGGGTAACCAGCTATTCAGTCTGAGATTTCTCTAAGAATGGCAAGCTTTGGCCACATCCATTTTCAATTGCAACAATAACAAAAAAGTTTGTGTCATGGTGTTTCAGGACAATTTCATTTGTGTAGCATAAATATACATGGAAAATATTAATGGAAATCAGGAAACATTCATTTTTCATGCATCCCATCTACAGCACAGTATAAGCCACTAAGCTGAAATGTGCCAACTAATCATTCCTCTTTCATTATAAAAAATTGTAAATGGCTGCGAAGGCATGTGAACAAAAGACAATGGTTCCAAATATGTAGCAGAAAACCCTTAAATATAATAGTTTTTGTACACTGGATTGCCTGAAGCAGTTGAGAACTTGCTGTGTAGCCAGCTGAAATGTCCTGCATCTCTGCTGAAACCCCAGGGGAGGCCTGGGTCTTCTGTGCCCTCAGTCCCAGGCGTTGGAGGTGCTGTACATCCCCACAGCTGGAATGGAGCTGACTTCTCCAGCTGACCCAAGAATACAGTTGGCTTCTTTCAGAGGCAGCTGCATGCAGCCCGTGGCCAAATGAATGGGTCATCACGATGAGGGGCCTCTGAGAGGAGAGGGATGTGGAAAAAAAGGAAGAGAATTGCCAAAGTGCCTCCCCCAGCAGAGCAGGCTGCTGTAGAAAGTAATGTTAAGTGCAGTTCATTTGGTATAGTCACATTAAAAAAATCCAACAGAAAACACTCAAAGTCCTAGAAATTGGTTATTAGTCAAGATGTTGATATACTCTTCCCCTGAAGATTAAAGAAATTATTTTTAAAAGGGGTCAGAGGCTTTACTTGTAATAAAATAGTGAATTCCAAGTAGAATGCTGCATTGTTAAAAATATACACATAAAAAATTCAATGTTTAGGGTGTTAATGATTTGTGCGTTTAATTTTCACTCACTTAATGGTCTCTTCTGGATTTCTTTTTTTTTGGTATAAGTCGTAAATTTGTAAGGGTGGCAAATATTTCCTAATATACTCAACACTGCATAAGTAAGGAAGGCTGTAAGAGCTGTGGTAGTTTCTCTGGAGATGCATATGAGCTGCAGCATTAGGAGGAAAGGCAAAGATGGCTCTGTTCTACCTCTGCCTTTCACTTCCTTCTGAGGCTGCCATATTAAACTAGAGAGTATACAGACCACTGGCAGGTGGGGATCTGGTAATTTCAACAGCACCTTTTCAGAACTTTGTATCACCTTGCACTGACCATATTTCCTTCACAGAAGAATTCTTCACTGCTTTAGTGGTTTAGAGCTGCTTTGCATCGCTGGACCCAGCTTTCATGGATAGGAGTCAAACTAGATGAATTTGCTCTAAGCAGCTGTGCAGGAGATAGCTCATAAAGGAAAATTTACAAGCTAAGTTTAGTATCATGGGATCTTGATTTTACTGCTTCTAGAAGAGTCAATGTCAAATGTTTTCATCTGTCAGTCTTAAAATGTTTGACTCACTGTTTATCCTATAAACTCAGATTGGAAGGTCAAGATTATGTATCTGTGTTTCATAAACATCTGAAATAGGTGTATCTTCATTGCTGTCAATGAGGATAATCTGCTTGCATTGATGTATTTGATCCTGTAAATTTGTTGACATTACTTTTGCATGCACTTTAGGAACTTGAAACAGCAAGGAAATCAGACATATCTGTATTAGACTGCTTTTATTCCCTTCTATGCTCAGAGTAGACCTATGGTTGCCCTAGACCTGAATGTTGCTCTCCATGTAACAGTACACTAAATTCCTTTGGCTCATGCCCCTCAGTCACTTGGAGGGCTGTTGCAGAAGAAATAAAAATGGTACAGCCAAACATTTTTCCCTGGTTGCCAGGCTCCTGGGAGGCATAGCCAGCCCTGTAGTTAGAAGGAAGAAATGGAAGCTCTAGCATTTTAACACAGACTCTAGGAGACTGAACAGATGTACAGACCATTGAGTTTGACTTTACTGGGTAAACTGTGAACAACTTTGAAAAAAAAAAAAAAAGGCACATGCGTAAGTATGTTGGGCCTGTTAAGAGTTACTTGAAGGATTCAATGAGCATTCAGGAGGACAAGGGAAATCTATTTGATACTGCTGGTGCTAAAGCTTTAAACTAAATCCTGTATTTTTATCAATAGTGTTACTCTAGAAATATCCCTTTCATGACCAGCATGGCTAGAGGTTCTAGGAATTATAAGCAGTTTTTAGAGCTGTGTTCTACTATCTTCAGTGGTGGAATCTCTTGAATTACTAAAATGTTAATTCCTGGTTCTGCAGTGGATTGGGTGTAAATGGGGTGCTTGCTGCCTGCAGAGCCATGGAGCTGAGGAGCTGATACTGGACAGACACTGGAGGTCTGGCCTGTGAGTGCTGAAGTGCTCCTGTGGTATAACATAATGCACGTCATCCTCAGATCCCACACATGTGCTCTGTCAGTGACCTCACCAGGCCTTGCCTAACACCCCCTCTTAAGTCTTTGGAGTATTTATATTTATGATATCTTGCATAGAGAATGCATGAAATTTTTTAATAGTTTTCATTAGCACATGGAACTGCCAAGACTGGATTCTAGGTTTGAACACCAACAGATGGATTTAATTTTTTCATTCAGATGAAACAACAAACTGTCATCATTTATTGTATGCTTGATTAATATGCTTTGGTGTTGTCTTGATAACTTGAAGTAGTGGCTTTTCCTTTCATAATAACACATTTTGTAATATATTTCCTTTTTGTCTGAGATACAGACTTGGCTGTGGTCACTGGTGCAAATGACATAGTAAATTCAGCAGCACAGGAAGATCCCAATTCTGTTATCAGTAGCACGACAATCTCTGGAAAACAAAACAAGGTACTGAAAGACAGTGACAGAGTTTAATTCAGAATTAGTTATGATATATTAATTTCTTACAAGAAAAAATGACAACATATATAGAAATATAAACAAGAAATGTCTTTTCTAAATCAATGCCTCAAAGATGAATACACATGGGCACATTCAGCTGAAAATGACCACTGCCTATGTAGAGAGTGCAGAACTTTGCAGAGGTCTAGAAAAGCAAATCCTGGCCATTGCCATCAGACCATCCATATGTTGAAACAGCTGAATTATTGCATGGTGCCTTGACTGCTTGAATGTACTGTGTTAGTTTTCATGGGCTTCAAAAAATTCAAGAGGTTTTTTGTATCGTACTACATTCTTTTTTCAATGAATTCTTTAAAATGAGCAAAATCAGCTCAGCCATGCCTACCTTAGAGAGCATTCTGCATTCAAGAGTTTGACACTATAATTTTGTTGACCAAGTTCCTGGAACCTGCTTCAGGCATTGATTTTAAACCAGTTTCCTGGAAAAAGTAAGCCATATTCAAAGAAAAGAGGAAGCTTTTGGTGATGTAAAGGTATTTGTTATCTTTTTTTTGCCAACAGAGTCACAGTAGAATAGAGTGCAAGCACTTTTGTATTTTTAACCAACAGGTATGCAGATCAAAGCCAATATTGTAACCACACTCAGACACGTGTGAGGTTAAAAGAGGAAGTGAGGTGATCCAACTGCTTCAAGTAGACTGAGGTGGTTACATGACCCTTCTGGCAACTGAAGCTGTATCAAGCTGTTTCCTTGTCTGCTGTAAACATGGAAAAAGAAAAAGACTGTAGCATTGATTCTACCCAAAGAAACCTGCAAACAGAAAAACTATACTGCATGTTTCAGCTACATAGACTAATCACTAGAAAATGCAGTTTCAGGTCAGCTGAAATTCATGCTGCATTTGGCATACAATTTAAGTCATGAAACTGAAACCTCAAAAATAATTTTTGAAAGAAATAAAACATTATGATGTTCTTGAAATGCAGAATTTTTATTAAACATTAGGAAATTAAATGAAGACTGAGTTTCAGCTTGAGCAAACTTTTGCTGGAACCCAAAGTATTGTTCTTCTGTAGAAAAGACAAAAGAATTTTTTTTTTTTTTAATTTAAAAGAGTTTGAGTCTCTTCAGTTCATTAGTATTCA
The DNA here is from genome assembly GCA_024734555.1 of Trochalopteron elliotii. Taxonomy (NCBI): domain Eukaryota; kingdom Metazoa; phylum Chordata; class Aves; order Passeriformes; family Leiothrichidae; genus Trochalopteron; species Trochalopteron elliotii. Next base: position 1,688,904 of record JANPWX010000378.1, read on the forward strand.
TCTCCAAAGCAAATAATTTCAGAAACTGTAATAAAGCTTTTAGATTTCATGCCAGTTAAATTGGCTTATGAGCCCAGCTTCACAGATAGACTTTTATTCAGAAGCAGAAATTACTTTTACAGGTAAGGGAAGCACAGGGCATAGGATCAGAGAAGGTGCAGGACTCAATCTGGGGTACATTGGTGGAGCACATTCTCTTCTGTTCACTCTCCTTTGGTATGTTTCTAAACATCCTATTGCAACACCAGTGGTCTGAGAAGTCAGCAGTAAAATCATGTGGCAACTGCACCAGTATTGCTAAAGTGAGACAAAAATTTCCACTTTCCATGAGGTGAAAATACAGTCTGCTGTCTGTTTTGCATTAGAGAACTAGTTCCCACCTCTTATTCTGGAAATTCAGAATTATTTGAATGTATTTCTGGCAGACGGGGTGAAGAAATCACACCACTATGAGTAGTTTTACTTTAATGTGATATACTACTTTCAAAATTCAACAGCATCTCATTTCTCTTCTGAATCTGTAAAATGCCAGCTATGTGTTATCTTTCCCAACAAATGAACAGGAAGAACGTGGCAGATTTTTCATATAAACACTTCCTTTAAATGTTGGTATTACTAAGCCTGACTAGTCACAATTAACATTCTTAATGACAGCATTGGAATTTTACTAAAATGGTGTTCAAGACAAGGAATAACAGTTTAGGAACTATGTTGAGTCTTTCAGTACCTTAGCAGGTGACCTCATATTCTGCTATCAGCAGATCAGTTTAACTGCCACATATTTTGATCTTAGTGGGAAAGCTTTCCTGCTGTAATTGTGCTGCAGTCACCATTAACTTTTGTGTCCCAGAATACTCTGAGACACAAGTTAATGGCACCTGGGAGTGTATTAACTGCATTATAGGAAGTGATGGGAAATAAACAGGAACTTTCCCTTCCTCCCTTCTTCTTTTGGCACTTTTGAAGGTAGGGGTAGGTAGGATGGATTTTCATATCACATTACATTTTATACAAGTATGCTTACAACCATCATTTAAGTAGACTGATTTTTAAAGCATTCAAGCAAAGCACTGAAACACAGTGCAAGGGAAAGGTAATAACAGATCCTTGTATTACTCTGCAGTTGGGCCTGAAGAAGGCTATGTGGAAAACCAGATGGATTCAAAAATTGCAAGAAGCAGTAGCAAAGGATTTAAATCAGGTAAGATTACAAGTGCTTTGGGAGGTTGTGCTGTAGATTCCAAGTTGGCATCTCTTTTCAGTCTCAATGTATCCTTACCCCATGCACTGACATGACCCTTTATTCAACCTCGGCTTGGATGACATTTCTGCTACCTTCCAGGAAAGGAATTGTTTTTTGCAGCAGCTCCCTCTCTTATTCATTTTGAGAAAAGGATTAAATACTCCCTCCTCTGACCAAGCTTACAGGCATGCTAAAGTGAAGCCACTTCATGCTCCTGGCCAAACAAAGAACAAAAATACCCACAATAAGCAAAAGCAGATGGCTTCAGTGGCAGGAAATGAATGAGGCAGAGTGCAGGTAAAATGGTTCTCTGAACACATTGTGGAGTTTTGCACTGACAGGTTCTTTGTTATCTGGGGCCTCCCCACAGAAGGCCAGATGTCTTCTGTTGTGAGAGGAGATAGAGATGCTCTTCCTTTTCCTCCCCCTTTAACTTATGGCTGTTTAAGTTACTGCTAATGGAAGCAGAAGCCTGTTTTTCTCTCTTGGTCTCTGATGTTTTTGGAAACAGAAGAGATAGTGAAGGGGTATTCTGATATGAAAGAAAAGGCCCAGAACTGGCCTTTACCTCCCCATGACCCTCAATTTAAAGAACAGGGAGGTCAGTGCTGCTAATTGCACTTGAAAGGATTAACCACTTGATTGCTTTCATTTAGTGGAACAAAATTTTTCATTAGTCTCAAAGCTGGGGGAATGTATCAGTGGTACTGAGATGCTTTCAGTGTGAGATGGATGACTTGGTTTGGCTTCTTATACCCAACACCAAAATTAAACAGAGGATGTAATTACTTTTACATATATGAGACAAAGGAGGGGCAACTACATCTGCTGCTCAGACAGGACAGATTTGCAGCAGAAGTGACAAAAACCTCCTTCCTGCCCCCATAAAAGGTTATCAGGGGAACAGCAGCAGACCATAACAAATTACAGGTATTAGGTGTGCCTCTGTCCCTTGGTGTAACAAGTGACTCTCACATTACACTGAGGCTGCACTGGAAGAAAAAGAATCTGAACCCAATTCCTGGACACAGTGTGCCAGATTTAAAATTCTTTCTGTACATTAATTTCATCTGAGAGCTAAAACTAATTTTCTTTTGGAAAAGGTTCTTAATTCCCATTGTTCAAATAAAGTGGGGTACACAAAACTTAAATTTGGAAACAATTTTTCACCTTATGAAACTATTTTCCAAAAGTAACAAAAAACAGCTTATACAAGCTTTTATCTGACCTCTGCTTCTTAAATAAAAAACATGTTTTCAGGGAAATGTGTCTTGGAAGTAACTCCCCCTCTCCCCCCAGATTTTTCTCTCTGGTTCTTGTAAAACATTAGGTCAGTGGGTTCATTTTATTTTTGTTTGTTTAAAGTGGGTGAAAGTTTCCTTCTCAAGCTATTATACTTGTGTGATTTAAAAAAAAAAATTATAACAATCTTTGTTTAAGAAATACAAGAACAGATGGAAATGTCAAAAGACTATCAAAATTCATACCAAAGGAAATAACATTAATCATTTTAAAAAGCCAGAATAACCTCTCAATAGCAATAAGAACCAAATGAATAGGCAGTGTTGTTTCAATAGCACTGGGCCATGACTGCTGATTTTTCTCATTGCTTGGGACACGATCTCAATGTATAGGTGGATACAAAAATTACCTTTCTCATTCTGACTTCAAGCCTGTGTTTCCTGTGGTGCTGTTATAGTTCATGCACATTTCATGTGCACTCACATAACATAACCAGCATTTTCTTCTGCAAATGGGGATATGTTTTTGTTGTCTGCTGAAATGCATTTTTACATGCACTTGTGCAGATAAGCAATCAAATATGAAGTATGAAGTAGGAGAGTGTATTTGTATCTTGTGTTTGAAGCAATGTTAAGATTTCAGTATCCTGAAGCATTAAAAACACAGTACAAACCAGCTGGTTGAGCCTGTATGGATTGTTGTGGAAGCATATAAACATTTTCTTGAAGTATTTTCCAAGACACTGTTTCTATGCTCACCAGGGTGTGTGAGTGCCCTCCTAGAGAGTATGCTACAAGTGATAACAAAAACCTGGATATGTTGTTTTAAAAAAAATCAATTGTAATTTTTCAGTCTAACACTTTGACAAGATATATTTTGTTTTAAGTAACACATTTCTGAGAATATTCAGAAATATTTATGCATCTTGTATAGAACCTCTAATGAAACATTTTTTTCTACCTTAGGGATATAATTTTTATCAATGTATGATATAAAATATATAGCTCTGCTCTAAAGTTGTAGCTCAGGTCTATTACCTCTGGCAGCACTGGCTGTGCTGGTACAGCTTGACAAAACTACATTCACACATCATGACTGACAGCAGCACTACACCTATGACAAAACTCCCATCAGCACAAAGTCTTACTTCCACTGTTCTAACCTGCCCCATTACTGCAAAGGGAAAAGCAGAGGAGATTCACAGCCTGCCTAATTTAAAGAAGCCTTGTCAGAAATGTTGTGGTTAGAACCACCATCTTTTATTTTCAGTGCCTACAATATGCCATCATGACATTTGTTAGGTTAGTGCTCCCCCAAATAATGATATTATATAATAGTAACAAACACTTAACTAAATTTGTTTGAAGAAGTCTAAAATTACCCAAGAAGTTGGGAATAATCCTAATATAACAGTACATGAATGGTACTACAGAAATCATACACTGTATAACAGTGTTTAAAGAAACCACTTTTTTATTACTAGAAGAATTTTCCAGGATTAATCTTGAAAGTATATAATTCATATTCAGTTAATGTTCTCTTTCATTCTGTATTGCTGCCACTCTCCCTGGCAACTAAACACCATCTGCTCATTTCAGTAAGCCTTTGATGCCAGGAAGGTGAAATCAGTATTGCTGTGTAAACCACAAAGAAAATATCTGACATAAGTATTAGTTACAATGAAAAGCCAGCATGCTAATTCCTTCTTACAGTTAAAAGAGATGACTCCTTATGGCAAGAGGGGTCAGGTCCTCCACTCCCATCTCAGGAAATGTGCTCATCACAGTGAGCACATCAGGCCTGTAGGTTGAAGTACAGCAATATTTAACAAAATGTAACTGTTTTCAAATAACTAACTCTAATCAGATTGCTCATCTGAGCATCTTGCTACAACCTCAAACGTGCAGGATGAGGTCTGCAGCTCACTTTTGGACGTTTATTTAGAGTGCAATCTATTTCCAAAAAATCTCAGTTATGTTTGTGCAGTTTATTATTACAAAAAAAGAGTAGTGTCACGCATCAACAGACAGCTTACTCTTTTCCTGCACAACACTTGGCATCTTTAACCAATGTATACATAAATGAAAAGAAAAAAAGCAGATTGTCATATTGTCCTTTGTAGCTCTCTTTCAAAATCTCCTGATGATAGTCCACAAGGAAATAATAAATTGCTTCTATTGTGGAAAGGTATGTATCTGGTTTTCCCTTCTGATGACGCCAAAAGCAAGTTTTCCTTGTCTTCAACTCAATTTGCAGTAACCCTGTCAAGGAAAAAAGATAACCTAGATTAGACAATGTGGACTGGTGGCCAGAATGCCAAACAAGACTTTAGGTTTGTTTTTTGACTTTGCTTGCTAGCCTGCTCAGTGCCTGCATGAAAATAATATCCTCTTCCTGTACCTCCATTTTTCATCTGTAAAACCGAGGCAATAATTTTATCCTCCTTCTTGGACCACTTGGGAATTTGATGAAGTGCTGTAAGTCCTGGGTTACAACCTTCATATCTGCAGTTAATTACAGGTTATCCTTTCATTCAAACAGCCACACAGCCCTCAGTAAACTGCAGAGTTGCTTCACATGGCGAGAGTGAAACCCACACCTACCAAGACTCATCACTCTTCATAAAATTATTATTTCATCTTTTGCAAAGTTAATACTTTTCAAGTGTAAAACAGAATCCCTCAGACTGTTAACGTTGCTGAAGTGAGGACTATTTGTTGTAAGAGCCAGGAGCTTTTCATTTATGCTTGTTAAGTTACTGAAATCTCACTGAAATTACTCAGGAGTGTGACAGCATCTTGTAATTAACTTTATTTAGATACTAAAAGCATTCCCACTTAAGATGAAAGAGGGAATTTGGTGTCTGTATGGCACAAGAAAATCTTTAATCTACTTAAGTCTCTGTAACTATTCTATTACTCAGATGAATTTTAAACATGTATCTTGGTTTTTAAGTTTCCAAAGATGCACAAACTGTTCAAAACTGAAACCACTTCAATGTGTTACCACTTTGTAAACAGGATGGGCAATTGCATCATGAAGAACAGGGTACACACCTGTCAACAGTACCAGAAGCAGATTATAAAGTTATCTTTGTCTATCACAATCTGATACTCTGTCTCATGGGACAGTTTAGTACAGGTAACAGTACAAAAACCAATATGGTCTAAGAATTGCTTGGAAGTTATGGACAGGGAAGTTTCAGTAAGGTCCAGATTCAGGCTAGAGCCCAGCACTTGTAATTCTACACTTTTAACCTGCAAACTGTGTTTAATTCTTTTCAGTGTAATTGCAAGAGGGGTTTAGTTGTTTGCTTTGCAGTTAGTAATGTATGGTATCCTGCACTGTAGAAGAAATCTCAATTACAGCATTTAAAAAAAAACCTGAACAGGAGAGTCTATCCCTGAATTTAAATGTTATTATTGGCATTTCAGAACCAAAACCTCAAAATAGCATAGTCTAATTATTACCTCTAATAATCCTACACCTATGAAACTTAAAATAGCAGTAGGAAACTGCATTAAGCTTGTTGCCCTCAAGAATTTTCAACACTTGAATTCTCAGCCCTAACCAAAGTGAAAACTTCCATCAAACCCAGCAGTGAAGTAAAAGCAGTGAAGTAAATCTCAGGGATGATTCCTCCAAAGTAAACTCCCACACAGTTGTGGTTTGAATACAAACAAAAGTTCACTGAAGGCAAGACCACGGACATTGCTGAGCTTACCACAAGTGCCATAGTTAAACAAAGATTTTAGGACCTTTCATTAAAAAAAATAAACCCAGAGGGGGTTAAGGATAAAAGTTTACTGAGCATGTTTGATCTGTAGTGGATCTGTATACAGCCAAAGGCAGTGTTTGCTTACAAATATGTTCATATGAAACAATACTAATGTACAAGCTAATAAAAGATTTGGCTAATACAAAGCAGTTCAAAGTTACAAGAAAAAAAACCCAAAACAACCAGTTTCTTTAACAATCATGGTGATATTGCCAAAAAGCTCCACCACCCGTGAGAAAGTCATTAACATTAGATTCAACTGTTTGTTTTCTGATCTAGAGATCACTTTTAATGAAGTAATCAATCCTAGATATTACCAACTGTCATATATTTCTTGTCTTTAACTGATTTAGTTTTATTTTCTAAAGATGTATTAAGCCTTTTTCCAAGATATAGAAGTATTTTTTTATCCAAGTTCTCTCAGCTTATTTTAAGACTGATGTACTCATTTGCTTTGTCTTGCAGCACAATTTACTAGATTTACTGTCTATATAAATATAGGTTTACAAAACACAGGGCTTTTCTTTACATTTTCTTGGCTTCATTAATGTTTTCATTCAGTATTTCTTGTAACTTAATCTTAGTAAGTATGGCAATTACTTTTTATTTGGAATTGTGAACACATATTTTTGAACTTTAGAATATGACGAATATTTTGTTGGATGATGACTTCATTTGCAATTGAACTGAAAAATGAAAACAGTTCTCTGTTTTTCATGTATGTACAACATAAAAATGTCATCAGTTTATGGCTAAGGAAACTCTGCCCCATTCATCTTGGAAGTGAAAACTTCAATCTCTAAAAGGGTAATTAATGCAATTTATGTTCTTTATGACAAGTACTAAGGAAAGCAATGCATGCACGGGCTGTGCACATTGTTAGACCCAATGTGTGGAGGGGTAAAATTCTCCCACACTAGAAACTGACTTGAATGACACTATTAAACCTCAGAACAATTCTGAAAGGTGCTCAGGAACCCAAGGGGGCTGCAAAACAGCTGGAACAGAGATGTTTTAGTAAGGAGAGAGTAATCCACCAAATCAGCATTGTCATGGGCAAACTGGAAACCATTCAAGAGCTCCAAAGTAACACCAATCAGGACTTTTTGACTAATATATGCATAGGCTTCCATGGAAATTTTCAGTTCCCCTGGCTGCCTGTTATTTTCCTTGAATTCATCCTCTTACGTTTCAAATGCCTTATATGAACTTGCAACATGTAATTCCTCTGATCTTTACAGTAATACTTCATTGTAGCTGATAGAGAATGTTTTGTGTTAAACTAAATACTTGTAATAGGATTTTAATTAACTAATACATCATACTAACATGTGGGATTCTTTAATAAATTGACTAGACAGCAAGGCAACATTCATCATCTATGTAAGAAAGTCTGTGAAATTCCTTGTAGGACCAGTGCAAAGCAGTAGTATTATATGTGTATGTATATATATGTTGCATATAAACTTGACAACCTGCCTCCCAGCTAAGTGCACTTTTTGTACTAATGAAAGTATTTTCAAACTCCTATTCATCTCAAAGGAAATGGAATGCTATTGCTAAATTGTTTCGTCTTCTGTGGTTTTAATTAGAATGCTTAAATGTAAACTTCTTGTAAAGAACCTAAGACAAAAACTTCTTGCAGAATTACCAGTTTCTGCTCTCAGAGCTGGAAAGGTGTTGAGGATGAGCAGCCATTCCTTTTTTGTCTGGAGTAGTGAGATCATGGAAATGTCCATTAGCTACTTCAGGAGAAAGAGAACCCAAGCAAGGACAAACCTGTGCTGAACCTCCTAAATCCCTCATTTACCTTCTTGGGGCCTCTCTGCCACCAACATGTACATAAATGGTCTCGTGGGTCTCTGGAAAGCAGGCAGCCACCTGCAAAGGAAATCCTCCTGGCTTCCTTCAGAGGCCATTCAAACTGTCCTACTGTGTGACATGACAGCTCCCATTCTCTGAGACTGAGGAAATTTGCTCCAATAGACAAGTGAGACAAATAAATGTAAATGCTTTCTTAGTACTAGGAATATCTTTTTGCAAAATAAATGATATGACATGAAAAGTAATGGGGTCTTTGGCCCAGGAAGTATTCTACAGCCCTGAAACAGGCTGCTGAATCCTTCATATACACTCAGATATAGGGGTACATATAAGCTTACGTTGTGTTCAGATCTGTTACAGACCTATGTCCCTTAATCATTTCTGCAACAATAACATCTCAGTATCAACTTGTATTTTTTTTACCTTGAAGTCGTTCATCAGTTATTATCTTGTTAGTTTGATTCCAGGTACTGTCAATAAATATTATTTTCTTCAGTCTAGTGCCTTCACTCCTGCTGCTTGAGATGCCTTCACTGGGATTTTTTTCTTCTTTGGGTTCTATTTTTGCTTGTTTAAGAAGTGGCTCTCTGGAACAGTCATCGTCACTAGCACAGACACCTTTCTTGGTGTACTTTTGGAGATGGAAAGCAATATCTTTTACTGAAACTGAATTGGGGCCAGGAAATATAAGTGCTATCTGAATGAAGAAAACAAAGAGATCTGAATGTCAATAAAATCTAATAAAACAACAGGAATTATTGTATTAAAGAACAGAAAATGTCTATCCTGTCTATAAACATTTAAGTCAGGACAAGATGAAATAGTATCTCTTAAAAATATTCTATTGTCTTATATAGTGTTAAATCCATGTTAAAAACATGTTAATGAATTGAGATCCTTAACAGAGATTTTTAATTAAAATGTCACTTCCAGGCCTCTACTTTACCAACTCTAATACTTCTGTATAAAAAGATTTTTCAAGTCAAGACAATGGTGTCAGCCCTGAGGAAGTTCAAATATCACTTGTCACTGCAGTATATGGGGCAGGAGGGCCAAAAAGAACAGCTTGCCATTTAAATGAACATGTACATCCAAGTTCATAGCTCACTTTTTTTGTGCTCAGTGCTATGACAGACAAGAGTTGCATTTTAGTTGTTTTGCTGTCACAGTGAAAGTTAAAAATTTTATGGAGGTTTAAATACTGCAGCTGCTAAATATGAGCACAGCATTCAACTGCTGTTTAACTTGCTCCAAGTAGAATACTTTCATTTCTAGGCAAAAGATCTCTTCAGGTACACAGTAAATCCAATTCTCCATTATGTGAGGGATGAACATAGAAAATTCAAGGTGGTTAAATAGTGCTGCAGTCTTTCTCAGCTTTGGAGAAAAGGTTCCAGTCCAGAACTCTGTGTTTGCAGAGCTCAGCTTTGAGAGAGCACAGGATGGACTGCACTAATGGAACAGTGGTTTCCTCCCAGCAGGGCACTACCACTGCAGGAGGAAGCTGCACCTCCCCACCATAAAGCCTGGCTATCTCTAGAGAATCTCTTACTTCATGTCTCTTCTCTTCATATTCTGGAATGCAAGGGTATTTATAAATTGTAACATCATCAGGTGCCAGGAGCTTGGCATGCACAGCCGTGCTTTTGCCGTCGGTTTCATTTGGGTGTTTAATGATGTCAATCTTCAAAGGCAACTAGAGTAAAAGGAGAAAAAAAGCACTATTTATCATCATATTTACAAACATCTGTACAAAAATTTATTCAAAATTTGGGAAAAACTGCTATGGGTGTGTAATTAAAACATCTTTTTTGATAGGTTTTTGATAGGTTTAGAACTAAACTAGAGACAAGTTAGAAGCAGCACCTTTTACATTCAATTCATGCAAATGCCTAAGCAATGATGCACTTTGGAATGCTGCCAGAAGTAGTGTGGTAAAATCTCCAGAAACAGAATAAATAAGGCAAATTAGATGTGATCTTAATTTGAGCAATATAATGGTTCTAAACTGTGAGAAGGGCTACTTCAATGAAAATACACCTAAGTTTACAAGATGAAATTTCCAAAGTACTTCTAAAGTATTTTTATGATGCTTTCAAACTCCAGTGTCTTCAAAATGCATTTTAGTTCCTAAATGATTTTGCAAAATGTCTCAGTCCTCTCTGATAGCTTCCCCAAGTATCTTAGCTGAAAAGCATTACACTATTTATATTTTAAGAGTAGTTATTGGAATTATAAACCCATGACATATAGGAATGTCTTTTAGGTCACCTTTTATGTAAAATTCACTCTTGGTTATGGACAAAGTTTTTGTTCACAATATAATGTGTTCTGGCCAGAGTTATTAGAAACTGAAGAATGCACAAGAGCACCATAAAGAAACTTTCAACAACCAAGTGAAAACACAGTTGCATGAGAAGCTGAGTGACTTCAGCCTATATTCTCATCTCGGAGATACATAAATGTTTATGTGAGGACTGGAACATTTTCAGTGTTTGTACATGTAATTCCTCAAGTAAGAACAGTAATTTTATCTAGCTGTAGTTTATTCATACTTATAGCTGTGTTCAAGATGAATGTCTGTCAGAAAAGAAATGCCTGCAGACAGACTGTTCTGTCCCCAGTAACTAAAACCTAAAAGATATTATAAAAAATCATTAAGAAATACTAACCTTCACAGTTGGAATTTCTTTGGTAGGGACAGTTTCAACAGGAACAAAGCATGTATAACAATAAAACATCCTTGAACTATTGCATCGGGGGCATTTTGATCTCCCACTCTTTTTTGCTTTTTCCAGTACTTCCTGGGATGCTAACTGTAATTGTTGAAGTGGATTATCTTGAAACGATGATGGAGTCTGCAGTAGGCTTTCCAAACACTCAGTAGTTCTTTTTGCTCCTTGAGGGTTTTCTTCATTTAAAAGTGTAGATGAATTTAAAGACATGGTTATCTGAAACAAACAAAATGGTGTTAAATGAAAATCCAATTACTATGAACTTATCTACTGGAAATTATTCTGTATTATACCATTTAACAAAAACATCTCATCAAAGAAGATATTTCCTACAACAGAAAGGATAATAAAATCATCTGATTGAAGAGATTTCAGGAGCACATGAGATAAACAGCTGGAAAGAACCTGAGATCTGCATCCTTAATGCACAGATGCACATTCATTATCTCACTCACTGAACTCCTGCAGAAGTCTATTATTTCTCTGTTGTTAAGATCTGTGCCTACAAGTTTATGAAAACACAGGTAAGCAGTGTTTACCTGGATGAGCAATCCCATTAGCCTGCAGCATGACTACTGACAAAAAATTATATACCTACAGGACAGAAATTTGTAAGACAAAAGTTAATTGTGCAGATTTAGATCTCCATCCTAAAATTTACTGTGTGTGGGCCAACCAAATAACCTGAATGAAATCCTGCTTGGATAGAAACAGAAGTGAAATAGAAGAAAATTTCCAGGAGAAGAGTGTGAGGCTGAAAAGAAACAGCTAGAAGAGGCCTTTGGTGCCCCATGTAGCAGATAGGAAGTGCTGACCCAGTCGAGACTTCTGCAAGTTTGTGTTTATTTAGTAGCATTGATGGATTTTTTTCAGTCTTTTCTCAGGACAGCTGTTGTCTCACCCTCTGCAGCTGGCACAGAATTTTCAGCATGTACTGTGAGCAAATATGAGAAACATGACGGTGTGCCCACCCCAGGGCAGACAGAATTAGTGCTGCTGTGCTGTCACAGCCCCTTCTGACTGATCACTTGGGGTGCTCTGTCATCCTCCAGGCAGCCCCCAGCCAGGGGCCTGCACAGCCTGCAGTAGTTATAAACTGCCTTTGGCACTTGGTGCTGCATCACTCGCAATGAAATAAGTTATTCTCAGTATTTACTTTCAGCTAATTTAGGTTTACTTTTCCATGTCAAGGATCACACTTACGAAATGATGTAGCAAAGTCGTGTTTAACAAAAACAAGCAGTAAGTCCTGAAATGTAATCCAAAATTAAGTGATTAAATAAAATCAAGTGTAATATAATTGGAAAGTAACAAAACCAAAAAAACTCAGCTAGGTTTCCAACACAAAATTAAAATCAATCCCAGAAAAAAAATGTTATTTTCTGGTAAAATTAAATACTCATGCATGCTATGATACCTTCCCCTCCCTCTCTGCAAAGGTCTAGCTTTTGAAAGGTCAGGGATGTCCACTCAAACACAAAATCTAAAATGCATATGAATTTTCTAGTGCAATTTGCTTTCAAGTTTTTCTGAGATAAAGCAAGTATACTTTACATCTCAGAGTAACCTGTGCTATTATCAAGTTTCCTCAAGAAGCAGAGGGCGAGAGGCCCTGGAATTGGACATGCATTCCCAGCCTGCAAACTGATTCTTTTCAGTGTAATGTCTTACACTCCGTGGCGCTCAACGGTGACACCCTGAAGCGCTTTTGTTATCGATACTGACAAGGGATACGCTGTGGCCCCAAAATAATAGCTGTGCCCAGGCTGCAGCACTATACATACAGTACAGTACTGCAGAAAATGACAGACTAGAATTCCAAGACCCAACTCTCATTTCAGACACATATTTTTAAGACTAAATAAAACCTCCATCTGTACCTCATCTCCAAACCCCTGGTAAATGACTGCCGGTGGAGGGTACCCTCCACACTCCAGGTGCAATTCTAGGACAACTTAGAACGTCGGCCAGTCCTCCCCGGGGGTTGTGTAAAGCTCATGGGATGCCACAAACTCCCTCTATGAGCTGCTCGCTGCCATCAGCCGAGCGAGCTGAGCGCAGGCCGGGTGCGGAGCGGAGCGCAGCGCTCGCAGCTTCTGCGGGCGGAGATAGCGCCGGGCGCTCGGCGGGCTCAGCCCTGGGCCGCTGCCTCTGCCAGCGTGATAACAGCGCGGTTCTGCCGCTCGGCCGTGTGTGAACGGCCCCGTCCCGCCGCAGCAGCGGCACCGAGGCCCCTGTGGGGGCAAAGCCGCTTCCTACC